>JAQIWV010000018.1:0-28861 GCA_034696705.1 Isotomurus plumosus
TGCACTGGACCTTCCCACAACAGCTTTTGTTTCTGGAAGATATTATTGACACTTACATCAAGTTGTCATATAATAATGTTATAAACTATTTACTAGACAATTCATACGTACTTTGTCATAATGTGCCATAGTTATAGTTGAAATGAATAACGAAGACTCAGGATCTTCAGCCTTGTCGGTTTGTACCCAAACCCAAATCCAAAAATTGGGACGAATTATCTCCATCATCACGTAAAAAACTTTATCATAGGCTTGAATGTAAAAAGGTAGCCATTTACGAGCTGTGAAAAATGTTCGATACTAGAATAAATCAGGATCAAATTATGATAGAATTACACTAACACGCACAGTCAATTAAGGGTCCAGTAACATCGTATGTTATATTGGCAGGGACTTGATCGGTTCCTTCAACTTGATGAGTCATTATCAAGTGACTTAACAGGGATTTATAAGCAATTTCTTGACCGCAGGGTGTGTAAATACACTGCAAAGGACTGTAGGGAGGTATACATTTAAAATATTTTTAAGAATCTCACAGTTTAAGTACACTTAACTTTTTTGTTGAAAAACTCACCGGAATAAGCAGTTCTGTTCATGCGGTCGCATGTTGTCTCCCTTCAGTCGAATGAATTCACATCCTTCCTTTGAAAAACGGCAAGCTTGAGAGCAGTTAGCGAGAAAATTTTCGGCAAAAAAATTTCGAGTGCCACTAAATGCTTGTCGACATGAAGGACATTGCTTCAGGTTTGTTCGACACATGTTACATATTATATGTCCATTGATACCTGAAACGAACATTATAAGTTATCTTCAGGTCAAAATACTTTTCTGCATGAATACTCTTGGCAAGAACTGTTACATGAGTGAATAGGTGGAATGCAGGTGTTAAAACAAACTGGGCAGTCTAATTCCTTGAATACTTTTCCTAGATGTCCATTTCTTGCTGTTGCTGAAGACTCTTCTTCCTCCAAGTGTTGATGTTGGGGTTCCACCCTGGTAAGCGATTAAAACATTTTAAACTTTGTGTCGTTCAAGTTCAAATGATAGGATATTCTTATCATGCATAAAGAGTTTGATATGCATTCATGATAAAAACCTAGAGCCTTCAGTAAACTTTCGTTGAGCAAAGTTACATTGCAGACCTTGCTGCAGACTCATGTCTCTCACCTGGCCTTGTTCTTCCTCCACTTGGCTCCTAAAAATCTCTTGAAGAACGGCATGATGTTCGCGTTCCTTAATTCTGAATTCTTCCCGAATTGGAGTCCCTTATCATATTACCCCAATCTTCAAGATGTTACGAAGATGGGGACGGGAACTTGACAGCGATGGTCACTGACGGACGTTGTGGTCAGCGTGGTCGAATGTCAAAGGTTGAGGTCGTAGGTTTCATTGATGATCTCATTGACACCGAGCAGACCTTTGTTGTCCTAGTAAAGCTTTTAATTTATTATTCAGCGGACGGAAAAAGACCTTCCGTGTCACATAAGACTCAAAGTTTGAACAGTGTGTAGTGTGTGTCTATCGTATTTAAAATTAATATATTTATTACATAATACTGGTCTTTCATTACATTTGGATATTCATAAATGCATAATAAAGATATTAGCTTTTTCTGACAGGTTCACCAGAATCAGTTGTTTCATGGCTTTGAGAACAGTAGCTATTTAAGGCTTTGTTCGCTTCTCTCTCAAGATCGAAATTAACCATTTGCCTGCTAAGAATAGGTACAGTTAAATTAAATTTGAGAATGTCCTTGTTCAATCTATCACAATCATCTTTTAATGCTTCAACGGTTTTGAGCCATTCTGTTTTTTCAGCATCAGTCAGCTTGTTGGCTTTGTATTTGTTTCTCCAATCAGAGAGCTTCTTCCGAAGTCGGTTCCTTTCTGCTCTAATTTCTTTCTCCAGCATGATCCAATCTGGAGCGAAGCCTTGATCAATCAAAACTTGATTAAGTTTATAACTAGTAAAATCCAGGTATGGGTTTTCAGAAGCTGAATGAGGTAAAGGCTTCCCTTGTCCAGCTGAAGGATCGAATTCACCTTTAGCCATTGACTGTAAAATCATCTCCTCTACCATTCTATCTATACCCATCCTAAAATGAATACAACAGAATGCACAAAGTCACGACAATGACTGAACGCATGAAAGTCAATTTAAATACCATTTTATACAAACTTACCCAGCCTTGATCGGTTTTTTCAGCGCCCTAGCTCCCTTGGCCGAAGCCCATCTCTGGAACGGTGTTTCCGTTTTAATATCAGCACCACGCTTAAAATTAGACAACACAAACCAAACATTTATTTTTGCATGTTTAGAGTTTCTCCAATTCTAAAAAAAATCGAATGTAATATTTATAATTTATGCTCACATTTGCAGGTCCTTCATTTGTTTCATCTTCATAGTGTAATCCATACTCCCCCTCAATCTTGTGCTGATTATGACGATACTCAGCAAAATCTTGCAGCAAATTCTTGTAAGCCGTTTGAACCTCCAATTCAAAACAACCCTTTCAATATTATAATTATTTTCAACTTGCAAAGGTCGATTATCTTACTACCTCTTGAAACTTTTCAGCATTCACTCTCTTCGTCTCGTCTACCCCATCAAGAAGATATTTTTTGGTTAGTGTTAAATAAGCGTCATGTACTTGTGATTCATCATTGCATTCTTCTGGTAAATTCAACACTGCGCAATCTCTCTAGAATACATATAAAAACTCGTTTTAAAAATCTTTATATGTAGTAATTGGTAAAAAATTAACTAACCCTGCGCTGGACAAGCCTTTCCTTCTCAGCCTTTTCTCGCATTATACGATTATTTTCACAGTACTCCCTTATCTTAATATTTATTGTATTCCCCAGTTGCATAGGGTGCTTATGGGACTTTGCCCTTACCGCACACATTTTAACCATCTTCTTCAAGCCACTTGAACTCAGTAATCCCAGCGTTCTCAACATCTCACTTTTTCCCTTTATTCACTACTTCGTGAGTTGTGAGCACTTGTGACTCTTGTGACAGTTTGTGACTTTTATACTGTTGACTGTAGCTAAAATTGCGACCTTCAGCTCCTTCTGTGAACTTTTTTAACTTCCATGAATCTCTCAGCTGCGCTGATCGTACGTTACACAATATGCACTTTAAAAACAGATGTACTAACCAAATAACTGCTTCATTGCTATTTGTTGCATCACACAGTGATATCGATATTCATATTTACAAATTCCCTCTTGAACAAAACTTCAATCATCGGGTGGAGATGTTACTACGCAGAGTCAGAGCTCAGGCTCGCAAGCGAAAGGATATGGAGATTCGCGTTGATGTTGATAAGCTTTTATCAAACTTGAAGGAGTTGTGGGTGCTTCATATTTCATGTTATTTTCTTGGTGGTGTCGTAGGCTCAGGGCCCCGAAGGAAGAAAAATACGAAGTACAAAGGAAGAGAGTTAAATGTATTGGTTCAATCAAGGAAGAGTGTGATCGCGGAATTCGCGAAGTGGATGAGGTATGAGGAACGATGTCGCGATCCCGATCAAGAAAACCAAGAAGTTCCTGAAACACACTGGCACTCTGGAGTACCTCAGGTGTCAGCGTCAGGCGCGCCTCACTGGTGATTTCAGGATATAAAAACTAAGACTATTCTATTTACTTCCATTTACTTGTCGAGATTCGACTCTCGACGGAATGGGCTGCAGAGCATATAGTAAACAGTAAATGAATTTCATGATGAGATATGCGGTGTAGCTAAAACAGCCATTGATAAGCTGATGGATTCTCCACGGGTCAGCAGTGATACGTCATGGTCAGAATATATCATCGCGTAGTGACGCGCAGGAAACATATACCTGAAAAGGGAAAAGAAAGGACACAATCCCAACAGGTGAAAGTAGTCAGGCTGCTGAAGTGGGGAATAAAGGGAAGGACAAAGAGGTCGCCAAATGGAAGTCTGAGTCTGCACGCAGTTCATTAGAGCTCGTGTGCATTCATTCATTCATTGTTACTTGTTACCCATGATGCCATAACATTACAATATCATTAATTCTTATAGGATGATGGAGAAAAGACAAAATATGCAATTCGGCTTGATATGCATTATGCAATAAACAATTTATGATGAAACAGACGCTTACGTCTGGTTGTATGAAAATTCAAACACTTTCTTTTCTACATTCATATCTTCAGTGTTGTAAACCTTTTGTCAGACGGAGTTCTGGTTTGGGCATATTGATCTTGAGGTAGACCTTGAAAATCTCTGAAGTTTGATGCTCCCATATTTAAGAACATTAGTTGCATTTTGTGGTCGCGAGATTATTGACTACAGTCCATGTCAATTTAGTTGGCGATGATCTACGGTTAATTTTAGTGAAGGGTTATCTGGAGGCTTGTTTGTGAAATAAGTTTCCAAGGTATTTTTTTAAGTCAGCAGCCAATGATAATTCAGCATTTAGATGCACAAGTTACAGGGTGACGTAGATATTTGGTTGGAGCTAATTATTTCAAGTACATGTGTTTCCATACGCCCCGAATATTTATGTAACCACGTGACTTTCAGCCATTTCACCTAACCCCTCAGAAAAATCATCGCCATCTAAATTGACATGGACTGTAGGTCGTTCTTCTCGTTGCTTTGAGAAAATAATTGTTCAATCACAGGCAAAGCCGTCCCTCTTTGCTTCAAATAAAAGTAATAAAGACAATGTAGTCCACAAGTTATCTGGTCCAAGGATTGTATTCTTCGTGAATTTCTTCTTTAAACTGGAAAAGGAGGGGTGATTTCATAGTCCGTGTGCGATCTTCCGAGAGAATCGAAGAATTCGCTGATGTATGTACCCGTATAAGCTTTCCAAACATAGAAAGCCACCCAGTGTTCCCCGGGATAAACACTGGTATTGCAGATAAGAAGTATACGCTTTGTGTTAAATTGTGTTTGATGAAATTGGTTCCGAGCTATAACAAAGCTCTGGGTTCCCGGTGAAAGGGTACTTATGTATTTTAAGCAACATCTTAGAGTCTCGCTGTCCATATTTATGGCTGATCGTAGTAAACAACTCCTTGGCCATCAATCTCCATTTTAGTAGCAAAGACTCCCATGACAACACAAGTGATAGACTCAGTAAGAGCAGCATGGAACTTTAATTCAACTGAGAGTTGCCCAGTGCGTTCAATTTGATATCGATTCGCATGATTGTTAGGCATCAGTGGTATGCAAACAGCAAAATTTCCATTGAGGTAGTCGTTCCGGCTGATTCCGTGATCAGCTAAATTATTAGGCAAGGCTGATGACAATGTGTGATAGCCCATTAGGCAGAGATTTTCATTGCTGTTGAAATCCAGATGCGAGTACACTGTTTTATCTCCGTCTACACTAAACTGAATAGACGAGACTTTGAAATCCTGAAAATTGAAAGGAGACTGCTTGAGGGATCCAATGTAGGCAGAGGTCTTCACAAAAGTTAGTACACAGAATTCTGGGAGTTTGGATCGAAATAGAACCTCTGATAAATGGGTTTGGCTGCCCTTTGCAATAACAAACGCTCTTGTAAGGGCCTGACGCATAGGGTACTGAAATCGTTTAGAGCCGGAGAGCAATTGGCTGTGGTAAGATATGACCTCAGGGCTTAATATGTGCCTTTTAAGGTAGAATATAACTTCATTCATCACAATTTTAAATGTCTTTGTAGTCTCACCGCAAACCAAAGAAAAGGAAGGGTCGTTTCGTCTGAGGGTTAACAAAATATTTACAAACCCAGGGATGTATCTTTGCTGCTTAAACACAGCCTCGTTGATACAACCAATGCACTCCACCTCTCTTTGCTAGTTGACACCAGCTCATGTCTTGCTTTAAAACCAGCATTGGAACTAGTTACAAATGTATCTGCTACTGTGTCGGGGTAAAACAATTCTTTTGTCAGTATAGTTGACTTATAGCCTGTCCCATACGAAAGAAGGTTGAAAATGTGGTGCCGGTAACTGTACATATTCCCAGAAGAGCTAACCGGGTACCCATTCAGAAGTATCTCTACGCCTGAGAACAGAGCGGCAAAAAGTCATGGTTTGGTGCCACGTAGTCTGTCGTTGCTAAAGCAGAGTTTTCTGAGGTAACAATCTTCATACGCATGTACAGGAACGAGTTTTCTAAATCATACACGTGTGAGGAAGATGCACCAATTGCAAATTGTATAGGCACAGTCTCCTCCTTAATATTTGATTGTGGATAGAAAGCAAAGTACTCTGAGAACAATGATGTAACATCAACTGGAGGGATGTGGCCGAGATCCGCATTTGAGCGAATACTAGCTACACTTCCTTCGTAAACCGCTTTCTCCATGGCTTAAGAGCGTGATGCTGTCTTCTTGGAGTTCTTCTTGCGACTGATACTCTTCCGCTTTTGTGGCTTTGATTTATTCTCTTGTATACTCCTTTTCTTGCGTGAGCCTCCACTTCCTCTCTGAACTTTTACTGAGCGTATTCTTTGGATTGGTATGACGTAATTAGGAGCTTGGACAGCAATACCGCCCCCAAACTGCTGGTCTTGCAGTCTGTCGAGGGCACAAGTAGTTTTGCTACAGAGAACCTTACGCTTCATATTGTAACCTTTTTAATATGTAACGTGACGATTGTCTGTTCAGTCTGTGGACACTTTAGAACGTTGTGTGTCGAAGAAAATAGTCGAACGCGGATAAATTGGACCTCCTCACTGTTTGGCTTTGGCGCTGTTTGTTAGGCAGTCCAAACAGAGCATTAATTTCACTCGGAAGTTGAAGCCGGAACTTGTCATCCTAAATTACTGCATAACCAACGTCCTGGTTGTCTGTAAAGATAATATTGATAGCCTCTGGTTTACGCTTAGTCTTTTTAAATATATCAACTAATGCATCGTGTATGTTATCTTTCGTCTTTCGCTTTATCGGGCGAGTAAACAGCATTTTACTTAAACAGTCAACTGCTACTAATATACAGCCAAAGTTTTTATTTTTTGTTTTTATTTTTTGCATATCAGCTAGGTCTATACTCCGCACACTATCTATATTAGGACAAATCATAGGTCGCCGAGTAAACTTTATTTTTACTGGGATGTGGGAATTGTGCGTATGAAGTCCGGCGAGTGCTTTCTTAACTTGTTCTACATCTCTATACTGATTATTCCGGAGAAAGCCAAACGATGCCACTCTTGACATGCTACTACATAACTGTACACACAACTTTTAACTGAAACCACTTCTGTTATGTCCATATAAGTTATTTTCCACATCCCCATGAGGCCCTCATTAGTCTGATCATACAACTCGTGACACTTTGGTAATGTAAAGAAGTCACAGATTCTTGAAAGCCCTTTCAGTCGGCTGAAGTACTCGCCACGTGGAGTTCTGATTTGTAGTAGAAGTGAGTCTGTTTGAGAAAGGATGAGCTTTGTTCCTAGGAAAGCAGTTTGAAACTGATTCAGTCCTTTATATAGCATCACCTTACTTAAATCTAGACATGCCTGGGCCCAAGCTATCGGAACTGTATACTTGTATGAGCAGGTTTCATGTTGAAACAATGACAGATTGGGTCCCAAGCAAATGACGTCTTTAAATGTGTGGGATGCAGCTTGTTTCATGCAATCTTCGTTGGTTGTGCAAAATCTAACGTTACAGTTGTTTTTCCCAGTCATCAACATTCGTCCAAACAAATAGCACAAAATCTGTTTGATTATGCTAGCTCCCAACCTATCTCCTGCGGCAGACAAGATGTGTCGCAATTGTACCAGTCGCTCAGTGTACTCCTTTAGAACGGGAAGTTCTTTAAATTTAATTCCTTGATGGATTCCACGTAACCTCATTCCCCTCGATAAGTAATATCGTAAAGCACTGTGATGAATAACGTAGTTTTGAAGTGGATAAAAATCCATCAAAAGCATTTCAGATCCGAGCAGACGTTTATTGCTATTCGTCCTGGTTCTCTCCCGTTGCATCGGCGACAGATCTTGTTCTTGGCATCTTCTCTTTTTGGGTGCCAAAGGGAGACAATTTAAATCGTCGTGAAGATTTATATCATCAGGATACTCTAGATCAACTTCCAGGATGAAACCAGTGCATTGACGAAATTGAGAAATGTTTTTCTCCATCCTCTTGAGCTCAGAAGCTGTCATCTAACGAAAGTCATTTACAGTTAGGGGGTTACTGTAGGCTGCGGGGTACATGCTCGACAAGTCCATAAATAGAAGTTCTGTGTCTTGAGTTGATGAATCATCTTGAGTGCCAAGGCGAAGAGAAGAAGAACATGCTAGTTTAATGTTCGATGTCTCAATCGGTCCTCGTATACCGGACTCTATGAATTTAATCATTGCAGGATCTTTTATGAATTCAAACTTTGCTTTTGAGTTAGATAGTGCTGCGTAGTAACTGAATGCTGGAAGGGATGGACAATGCAACGGTGAAACCTTAAATACGTCAAAGCAAAACTTGTCAAAGTGGAGAAAAACACTTGCTAGTTGGTTTGTCACAATATCCAAATGCACCTTTATTTGGTCGTCGCTAGATTTGCAGGCAAATAGATCAGAAGTGAAGGAATCCATTTCTTTTGAGAATGGGTCACTTATTGGTGTAGTGACATAACTCATTTGTTCGCCCGAGTAACATTGTTCCATGGGATAGAATGCAAGGAGTTCATCGTTGTATTTGGTAGCTTTGAGTCTTTCGACAAGTTCGTTTAATGGAAATGCTAGAAATCGTTTACTGCATACCATTCTGCACCCATTAGGAAATGTTACCAACACAATGTCATTTTCCGAGCGTGCTGTTATCTTCAATTTTTTCAATAGGTGCGGCTGAAGTGAAGGTATTAACAACTTCGCATCTCTTTGACCAAACTCATGTGACATTGCAACCATATTGGATTTGCGAATTGCTAAGTTGCATCTTGCGCAGATTTTCTGGATTGCAAAGTACTCCTTTCGCTTGCTCAGATGATGATGATGTAAATGTGGACGAAAATCCCTGTATTGACAGAATGGCCGATCACAGATTTCAGTTCTGAATATGGGCTAGCTCAGCTCTCTTGGTTTTTGCGTCGTCGATTGGGACAGTGATGTTTTTTGTTACAGTTGCACAGAATTCAGTTTGTTTAAGTAGGACGCGAATAAAACTTTCCAGTGCACATGGACCAACGTAAGATTTTCTAAACAGCAGCTTGCGGTCATAGTCGTACACAGCAACTGCATAACCTCGAATTCGCGTATTCGATTCTTTTGTTGTGTAGATAAGTTCGGGTAAGGTTTCATCGTAAACTGAGTCACCTTTATATAAAGTAAAGAATAGCTTAAAGTTGACTGGCAATCTCATTTGGAACTTATCGAACTCGCCATATTGATCCAGTGGAAATGACATCCTTTTTTCGTTGGCGACTTGACATATTCTTAAATGCCTGTTTGTATTTTCCCCATAACGTGTAAAACAAAAGAAGCACACATTCTTTTTGTGGTGCCATAGGCAGAAGTGTCCTTTGTCCAGTGATAATCCAGGCAGAAACAGTAGATTAACTTGACGATCTGATCGTATTTGCGATTGATATGCTACTGTAAACTCTTGGTTTGAATACTCAATTACATTGATAGAAATTCCATTCTTTTCTTCAAAGTCAGGAATGCTTGCAAGACTAACTGGACCTCGAAAGCCATGAAAATTGACCGTTCCTTTCTTTGTGACTTCCATATATATTGACTATTATATATATTAAGTATGACTTTCCATTTTGTAATCGTCGTTTTAATTTGGAATTTTGATTTTTGTTCCATTCGAACGGTTTATAATTGGGTGCTTCGGGTAGTACAATTCTGTGTCGATAAAGACCGGCGATTACATGAATTAGAAAGCAATTGTCTGTATCACTTTTGATGTTGAGTATGCACAGGCGACGCAGTTCTCTTGGCAGCTCAATGAACCCTAAACCTCTCCTCAGGTCTGGCTTAAATATCACTGTGTGTACATCCATTTGAATAACTCGCTCAACCGTCCAGCCACTTTCACCGTCTTTGTATAACGAGAGGGACGCATTAAGATACTCGTATGCTGTTTTCAATCTGCTTTGTATAAAAACGGTGTTTGTGTAGAGAATATAGGGAGATAAAAACTCCCTACCCGCCACCATCCCATCGCGTATTCGTTTCAATTTGGTAAGCAGTGTGACTTTCACCTTAAGACACTTTTGAATTGATAACATTTGGATCAGTAGTGGATTCAAAGATCCCTGCGCAACTTCAAATGCATCTTCGAAAAGGGTAAGTAGGTAGGAAAGTGCAGCAGCGCTTCATTGTGAACTTGCTTGACAATTTGAAACTGCCCAAAATCCAAAGGTTGACTTTCTTGTACTGATCCCTGGCCAGTCTGTTCGTTTTGACATTCATGATCTTCAAGTCTCTCGAAATATTTGCCACATCTACACTCATGTTGAGCTTTCAAGTGTGAGAAGAAAGTGTCCAGTCTTGTAAATGTATCGTTGCACAGTGAACACCTAAATTTACGGATAACTGCGCGTAATCTGTCCTTTTCCGAACTCCCAAACGAAAATGCAATGCCTGGAATGGCTGGATTTGCCATGGCTAATTACAAGATTAAACACTGTCTACTTTTATTTAATGAGTCAGCTGGTTGCACAGACGTCTGGGTGTCTTTTCTTACTGATTGAACTTTCACTTCCTGTTCGTTTACCATGTTCGAGTGACGGTTATAGTTCTGAATGATAAAGCCCCAGTGGTATAAGGCAAGCTTCGATGTCGTGCCTTTATCAAAAAACGGTAATGCCATCTTTCATTTTATTACGATTCGTCCACTTCTAACACGGTAGCCAATCTAAATTTGTACGAATGGTACAAGTGCTTATCCACACTAGGCCAGAGGAATCGAAAGTCCTTAAACACTGTTAGTTCACAGGGTTTGCAAATACTGTCAAAGTTTTTGTGTAGCAATCGTTTGCTAATCTGAGTTCTTTTTAAAACAAAATAACTTCCACAAGATTTACAAGGAAGACAAATGTGAAAGAAATTACGCTTACAAGCGCACACGATAGCCATTCAATTCCTGCCTTCTTATATCCCTATTCCGGCCCCAACGAGGCCAATCGAAATCCTCCGTGTAATAAAGTCTTGCAATCTCGTACACCTTGCTGTTTCGAAAGAGTTTGTTGTCAAGTAATGCTGCAATTTCCTTGAAAGTGCAACTATAGCAGTCATTGATGTACTTCTGAAGTAGAAAGCATTGTTTAAAATTGCCTTTCACCTTTTTCTCCAATTGGACAGTCCTGAAGCTGTTGAGTCGGAAATCTTCCAACAACAAGGCTCGACAGTTGATGGACTCATCTAAACATTCGAAATCATCGTTCACCTTAATTCCACGGACACACTTCACACATATCACTCTTCGTAAACTGGTTAGTTTAGTGCCACATTTTACACACTTGTTTAAGCCACAGTAGCCGCAGTAAAATCGGTCCGCGAATTCACAGTCACAAATACAAGTATTCATTTTTGAACAGCACTCATATCTTCGGTTTTCGCTTGCTGCACTTGCTCCACAGCTTCTTGTTCTTCTTCGAGCCCTAAGCGTGTTAAACTACGAATTAAGTCACCGAATGATTTTGCGCATGAAATGAAAGTGCCTAAACTGATGCTAGTATTTGTAATCATTATATCCTTCAGCCGACGTACTCTAGACAATGCAACATAAAACATTTGCGATGCAAATTGGGTGCTGAATTGAATTATAATTTTATCAAATGTTGCAGATTGGCACTTTGCCATCGTCATTCCGAACGACAACTGCAACGGAAAATGCCTAACGATTTTATTCCTCCCCAGCCTTTCGTCAAATACTTTTGTTGTTACCCTAGAAATAGGAACTGCCTCCCTTTCAACTAGTCGGATTCCTAGTTGTCGATCGAATTTAACAAAAATTACGTCCGGTTGGTCAACGTCAAACTTAGCTCTCTTTGAATACAAAACGCCTACGACTGTCCCGGTTAAACCACTTGTTAAGCCAGCTTGTGTCCATAAATTGCGAGATAACATTACACGACATCCCTCTGAAAAACTTTGAGACAAAGAGTCGCTGACTTGTACTGTAAACTGAGGCTGGCTTAGTGTGAGAAGCTTTCCCTTATTGTGAAACGTGCATTCACTATTTGTACCAAATAGACTTATTGCTTTCTCATGAAACATTTGAGTCTCTTCTTGGGATAAATTACACTCTAATCTAGTTCTCAGGATTTCTACGTCATTCTCAGTGACACGATTGTACCTGAAGTTATCTAAAAGTATTTCAAACTCTTTGTCCTCTTGCTGTCTCATGTTTTCTTTCAGTGCAACGAATTGAAAGGCCTGGAATGTAGAAACACCTTCTTTATCAAAGTCACAATGCAAATCCAATAAATTAGACCATAGTGGCTTAGACTTTATGCACTGCAGTTGAAGAGGATCGAATATTACAATAACGTCAAGTCCCCCAAAAACTTCACTAGTTCTTTTCAAAAACTGCAATCGTCGATTTATAAATTCAAACAAAAACGCACCAACCATGCCTACCTCATCAATAAAGATCAACTTGGCATTTGAAACACTTTTGTGCAATCCCACTTTACTACGTGATGTCATAAGAGATTTTAAAGCTATGTTTGATAATGGACGGAGTCCTAAAAATGAATGTATTGTCTGTGCCTGGTCGTACTGGCTTACACAATACCCCGTTGGACCAAGTACGATTACGTTGTATCCTTTCTTTTCGTACTTTCCCCTGATTAAGTCTACACAGCGAGATTTGCCTGTCCCTGCTTTGCCGTAAAGTCCAAGCAATAACTGCTTACCTTTCGATTGATAATCCAAATGTTCTTCTACGATCTCCTCGACACGGTTTTGTGATGGTGAGAGAGTTAGCTGGTTGCCTGTTCTTGAAAACAAGGACGCACTATTATGTTCTCGTTTTTACGATGTGTTTCTATGTATTTCTTGTACTGAGATAGAGATTTGGAACAAAAAATCTTCTGAAACTCAGAGTGATTGCTTGGTGAGAAACCCATCGTCAACTGAATTGCATCGAAAAAGTTCTTCGTCTTTTTATAACATTTTACTCGAATAGCCATGCTTTTCGTTGACATAATATATTTGACACTTACTTGATAATATATTTGGCAGGTATTTGTTATGTTCATTGACATTTGCTCTAACAAAGGATTAGGAATTTTTGGGTCATAAATTTTCTAATCGGACAGGTCTAATAAATGCCTTTTCTGTCAATTGTTGGCATAATTCCTCTAAATCAAACCCAACGATTGGCAGGTACCGATTTGTCAATGTCAGCTGGTTTCCCTATATATGCAGGTCCATCGTACTGGTCGAATCAGTTCATTTCGACATGAAGAGAAAATCAGATCTTGAACTTGAATTAAAATCCTCCAAAATGTTTGCCGGAAGTCAATCGGGATTCGGGGATCATCTTTATCATAGCCAAGATCTAGAAGAACTCCCGGGACCATCCAATCAACCCGTCACACAAGTGCATACATCTGAATTGGTTTGTACATTTAACCTTTTACGTTAGGTTATATTTTAAGTGTATGCATATGAATATCATTTCAGAGGCTGGCTGACAACCTGTTTGATTTCGCTCTACTCCCTTAGATGGATTTCAGTGTGGCTCCTCCAAACCCGACCAGATGTCCAACATTCTACTTGCCTCCAAACGGCAAACATATAAACAAGTGCATTTGGATCCGAAAATACTTTAATGAGAATTCGCAAATGTACGAGGTTCATTGGATGCGCGAGAATTTGGACAAGTTTAATATTCCGTACTGCTTGCCCTCGCGGCAATATGTAAGTAAACTGATGCTTAGAATATTAGTCAGAGTGAACCAAAAGTTATTATTAAATGGTATTCATTTATTTATTCAACAGGTCTCTGCATTTGAATTGGACGAATTCATACTAAAGCTTCGCAAGATCTATGACGAAATTCGTTGCATGCGAACTCATGACGTTCTCCCACGGTTTGTGTTTCATCCAGCAGCCGTCAGGGCATCAGACAATACATCGGAGTTCTGGGGGGATGGAATTTGCGAGACACTCACTTCGAAGGTACTTCGAATGCGGTCAATTCGAACTGCTACTGGAATGTACTTGATCAAGATTATTAGGGTAAGAGCTCCAACCTTTCTTGAAACGGTACCAGGAAGTTTACAATGTGTAATAAAAATCTGTAATTTCGTAGATGTACGGTGAAGCGGTGACCAAGAATGGTAAAACTTCGTTGGGGGTGAAGGTTGCACTCGACATGAAAACAGCAGACGAATTAATCAAAGAGTTGATTTTGATTCGACTTCGTGATGAAATAGAGACGGACGAGATGATTCGTATAACGACATCCGGTTAACCATCAATTCTTCAATAGACTCGGAAGTGAGCCCAGGTCCTTGGATTTCACTTTGAATGCCATTTTACACAGATTTTGTTACATGCCCAAACCGGTTTCCTCGTGTACAAAATAAAGGGGTATGCTCCGTTACTGTAATATACTTACCCAATGGATGGATTCGTTCAGTCTAATTATTTCATTGAGTGGGTCAGTTGTGGCATAAGAAGCTGTTGAAGTGTGCGGTGTTGGTGAGACCGAATTCTGCATGTTGTCCCATGTTTCCTCTAGTTGGTTCATAGTGTTTTCTATTTCACCAGAAAGACGCACGTAATTTTCTTTTAATTGTCTTGGCTCAATTTGTTGCTGCTGAATTAATTTGGATAAGTTCACGTAGGCTGTAAAAGTAGATTTTAAGGCGGAGGATATATCCGGGTTACTTTCACCTCCGAGGAGTTTCTCCACTATTGCGTAGAGTTCTTTACAAATATTGAGCGAGTCAATCCAAACACTTTGATATGAAGCTTCTGAGTTTCCAGCGACTGCACTCCCAGGTAACATTTTTGCAAATGAGTTCTTACCTGTCGATTCATTACAAATGCTCTTTACTCTTTGACTGGATAAGGTGGTAGGGATAGGTCTTTTCTAACATTATAACGGTAGCACACGGGATGTCTGCAAATCCAGGTCTGTATAAATACGGACTCAAGGGACCAAGTCAGTCTCATTCTCTGACCATGGGTGTCCCCTTCAGGTTGTATCGGTTCAAGCGAGGAGATAAGGTGTACTTGTTCCCTTTTAATGGCTGGTTCCAAGTTCATTGCCGTATCGAATCTCCCCATGCAAGCAAATCAGGACTGTGGTACGCACTCTGTAAGCTCCCGAAACCAGGACTTTAATACCGGCGGAGGAGACGGATCTGCTTCTTATAAACGGTTTGATTGACCATTAGTCCTTTTAAATCTGGAATGATTAAGTATTTGATTTTAATATGCAGATCCAACCATCTTGCATAATTGGCTAGAGACCATGCCCCGTGGATTCAGAAGACTTCCACCACTCTCAATTTTTTACAAATACGAGCTGCGCCCTATTCCTCAGGATGATTCTATATTTGGGTTGGACATGGACGATGACGCCTCAGATAGTGTGACTGACTTTGACTCCGATTCTGATGACGAAATCGCTCGTTCAAGTGATTCTGATGCAACAGCGCCCATCCGCTGATCACTTACTAACTCCACAACCAAACATCTCTTGGTGGCACTAATTGGCATTTATTACAAACTTTTCCAAATTCCAGCACAATAAATTGGCGTGTACAAGTAAAAACAATTAACAATTTTTTCTTCTCCACACTAAGTAGTTACAACGAGTAGTGTCAACGCGAATTGATGGCACAGACTCATATCCCTTGGCTATCGTGGCATTTTTCTGAAGGAGACGATCATAAAGCTGAGTAAGTCGACAGGCTGCTCGCTCTACTCGCTCCGGTAAGCTTTCTCTCTGTTCTGGGCAGCTCAAAGTAGAAGACGTGTTAAGTGCATTTTTCACACCTTTTACAGCAATAACATCTTCAAGTAGGACAGTCCCTGCATTTAAAACGGATACAATTAACCGACCCAGCTACTCTAATGGAGTTAGGGTTAGAAGTCTTCTGCTTTTGTTACCTGTCCTTGGAGGGGCCACGCCTTTCTGTCCCATAGTACTGTCCATCCTCGTTGCATTTGTTGCACCTGCATTGTAATGTTCATTTGTTACTATTTCAGTACGCATATAAAGTGGAAGGTGTGGTCGTCATGGCATCAGCAACGGACCATTCTCGTTTTACTACAGTATAATTGCACAAATTAGCGGTTCCAATGCACCTCGACATCGATGATAAGTGTTAATCTAGAATCCACACTTACCTGTCTTCAGTAGTTTGCAATGATTTTGCTTTCTAGCAAAGCTTGTTGTGCTCTTTGGGTCAACGAGACGACTGCATTTCCCTTCAGTTCCGTCAGTCCACACAAAGACACATCCGCCGTTTGAAACACACTCCAGACAGGGTGCGTTTGATTGACATTTGTCGACAATTGGGTAACAATAAATCGAGGTTAAAACAAAGAGAAGGAGTAGTTTGAAAACCATATTTACTTTGGGACTTGCTCACTTGCAAAGAAACTCGAGTGAAATGAAGTTGCATGCTGAAGATGTGTATTGCACTCGTCAATACCCAATGTTATCTTAATTGTTATTATTATCCGTGACAGAACTTTGTTCTTCGTACATCTTATAACTAAGTGCATAGAGCGTAGTGCACAGGAATGTATTTGCATTAGTTCAAATAGCATTGGCGAACTAGTGCATGTCTCCTTCAACATACACTGCTTGCGTAAGTTGAAGGGTTGGATGGGAAGCCTCACATGAGGCTTCGGGTCCTCCTGCTCCATACAAACATACTGACACACAACAGTACTGTATGGATTCATGTTTCCATTCAAAAACGTCATATGCTTGCAGCAGGTCACCCTTTCCAACGGTCTACGGGAACCACACCCCTCGGGGGAAAGAGGATACGGCCACCCCCACAAAAGCGAGCCGGAATGGCTCCATATATACTACTGTTGGGGATTGGTGTGTAATTTTACTATCCTAACGTCTGTTAAAAATTGGATTTCCTATAATTTGTGTTCAAAATGATATAAGCAGTACGAATAAAACGAGATGTCCAATCCATTTTCCATTTCAACCGATCCCATAGTCTCCATTATTTAACCGTATCAGTTTCCCCTGTTATAAATGTACATCATTTTCCCACTCTAACTCAAACTTACTCACATCAACGCAAAAACGGCCAACGCACTGCTTCGCTTTCCCGAAAATGTCTGAAGGTATAAGCACATCTTATCAGAAGTTATAATTATGTTCTCATTCTTCGTTTGTAATTTTAGAATTTGGAGACGCTTGTGGGTCGATTGCAGGGACGGGCTCCAAGATCACTTGTCTTGAAGGTAAGCAGCACAATCCATCTGTTATTAATTCAATTCTTGAAATAAAATAAGACTGGCGTTATTTCATAGACAAGTACGATAAGGACGGGGTCCCGGAGTTCCAAACCCTGACTGGGAAGGTGCTTCAAGTCTCGAAGGAAGCTATAGGAAAAGTATCGTCGTTCTTCTCGAAGGAGGAAATGGATCTGGTCATGGATAAAAGGGGAGATGAGAAGGCAGGAAGCTCAACTGGTGAGAGTCGCCTCCGTTCAAATTAGTTAAAAGATAATCAGTAATGATTTCGGTTCCTTCCAGGTGTTGTGTCATCATTTAGAACGGGCTGCGGACAGCCAGTGATCGTCACGAAGGACTCCCTCAAGAGTGCTCGATCTAAGTTCGACTTGGCGGATAATAAAACACCGGACAAACCGAAGAGACTCCCTTTCAAAACTCCGTTCAAAAATCCAGAGTCGACCCTGAGTTGCAACAAGAACTCGACGCTATGTCTTACGATCTTCTCGATGATAGTGAAATGTCTGATGCGTAATGAGTGGTACATTCTCTACTATTTGTTAGAATCAAAATAAATTTTCCAGTCTCTGTAATAAAGGGAAATCGAATCTATTGGCAGTGAGTCTTTATTGAGATATTGAGTATTTATAACATAAATTTCATGCAGCAGTGACAACCATGTTCGAGGAGAGCTTGCATATCTAGTACTTCTGTATGTTGTAGCATATACATAGCCTGATCCGGAGATGTGAGTTTCAAGTTAAGATTGCGTAAACATAAAATTTACATCTCTCTCTCTAATAAGACTTCTATGAACTGATAAGCTGAGCATGGGCAAATTAAGACGGGAGTTTCATTAGTTCATCTGTGTATTTTAATTCCTATGTAACTCGTATCTTATTTCGAATTTCATTAAAGGGATAATACTGTTCAGTGTAAATTGCATTATAAATGTAAAGAACAACATTTGAAGAAATGCTTGTTTTCCTAATGGCAATTAACGACAGATTAATTAGACTGGGGAGATGTGAGATTTTTCATTGCTATACTACTAGCTACAGCACACTTGCTTTTCTCACTTTTTTAACGACAGTTGCTTATATTTCTCAACCTCCGCAATGTCCGAAAGCGAGTATCGTCGCAGCGTATCAACTCTAGCGAATGATGGAGTTCTCTCTTTCGAAATAAAAGATTTCGTTGTAAAAGTCGTGTGCAAGCGGGCAAGGTAAACCTACTCAGAATTACCGTTTGTTCGACTGTTTATTTCTTTTTGAATCTTCACAGACGACATATGGCACCTGCAAAATCTATTGGGACTTCAACTTCGGAGGACAAGAACTCAGGCGATTTATTCCAGTGTCCTATTTGCGAGGAATGGTTCATCAAGCCCAAAGCGATTGCTCACAGGTCAGGTGTTTTGTTTTCATTCATTTCACCGTTTTTAATTTTTTTGAGATGTTTCATAGTATGATGTTTACACAGGAAAGAGAGAAAATGCAAAGAACAAGACGATGAATGTGGTGAGTACCGCTACCCACCGGCTATAGGATCATGGGAAAGCAAGGATAAGAACAAGTATCGGTTTACAACAAGCAGATGCATCAATGAATAAACCGTATTGATGAATCCTTAAAACTGCTTTTTAAATTCTCATTGATGACGTGTTTATTTACGTGGATAATAAATTGATACTAATTCAACTGAGTTCACGGGAAGGAAATCTCATTTACTACACTTTTATTCTGAGCATTCTGTACTTTCTGTATAAAAAAAGTTACGAATTCAAACGAATTTCTTTTTGTGAAATAATAATACTTATCGGCAAAGATCAAGGAAATCTAAAAACTCCTGTTCGTCCGCCCACAGTTTCTCCAGCTTTAGCTTTGTGAGTATTAACTTTCCTTGCTGCCTGTATTCTTCCATCGGATTATCTGGTGCGACCGTGTGGAATGCATTCCCCGTAGTCTCAAAAGATGACTGTTCCGTTGATACTTCCAGTATTGGTATCACTGTGATGACATCATGTAAAGTGACAATGTCCCGATTCATGAACCTGGCATGAGCTTCGGACAGACGGCGGAGACTTTCAAGAAGTCTGACGGTGGTCCGAGACGGGTCTCTTGATGGCGTAGAGCGTTGATATTGGTAGTAGGCTGAAATCACCTTGCTAGCCTGTGGTGTCATCTTCGGTTTCAGATCCTACAAACATGATTGATTCAATTCAATATTATTATTTGGGGTTTGGCAATGGTTTTTCCAGTTTACCTTGACTCTAATTAAGTACGTCTTGAGGCGATCCTCGTCCCACAAGTCTGGGGAGTTTCTAGCGTCTTCAGTTGCGGTATCTCGTTTTCCCAGAATAAAATCCGCCATGAAGCTATATAAAGCATACATAAAGATGTTATTAATATACTTCACAATCATTTCACTGTATGAAATCAATCTATCCCAGCTGTCTTCTTGAACATCCCGTAGAACCATCACAACGTCAAACTGGGAAATAAGCGGTGATGAAAGTCCAGTGTTGTCTGCTAATGATTTTTCAACCTTGTACTTTCCTTTCGCATTAGTTGCAGCGACAACCGTTACTCGAGTGGGCAGCTTGACAACCATTCCTGCCTGGAAAGTGAAAGTTGGGTTTAAAATTGATTATTATCTTCAAGTCTTCAAGTCAAGTTACTACTCTTACCTTCGCAATGCTGATAGTCTTTTGTTCCATTGCTTCATGAATACTCACGCGATCATGTTCTTTCATACACTCGAATTCATCGATGCAACAAAGTCCACCGTCTGCGAGCACAAGTACGCCCGCTTCCAGGTGCCACTCACCAGCGTCCTTAGTAACGAAATAATTAGTTTTTTTCCTAACGGTAGAACTGCAATTTTTACTTTGACAGCAGAAGCGGTGAGACCAGCAGATGTTGTACCTTCAAGATTCAATAGATTAATTAGTATGCTCTGCACATATCTCTCAAAAATGAAAGCTTACCCATTCCAGTAGTCATTGCAGATCTCGGGATCAGTTTTGAGACGTATGTCAGTAGCTGTGATTTACCAGTTCCGGGATCACCGACCATCAGAAAATGAGACTCACCCCGGATATGGGAGCCAGCAACGTCACGTGGTACTCCACCAACCAAAACGAGGATTAGCGCAAGCTTAGCAGCGTACATACCATAAATCTGAAAAGAAATGTGAGTTAGTAATTTTGTTGCTTATTACTAAGTGAATATATATTATTGACAACCCGTGGACAAAAGGATGAAATGATTATCTTCTTTCCTTCGAATGGATTGCATTTATATTTCCTCCAGAACTCTTCTACGAACACTCTCATATCCTCCGTAACAATCAAGCATGATCTCTGGTCGTTCGTAATCTGAAATTAACGGATATTGATATGTAGAGTATTTAGAGTAGTAAAAGCCTCACACGATAGTTACAGACCTGGATATAATTAGCAAGAAGGACTAATTGGGATTCCAACGGATCATTTCGTTTGAATGGCTTCCATCTCAGATAGAGCTGACCTCTAAACACGAAACTCGTGAAGTAATCTGGATAAAACTTAAGTAATCATTTGTTCTTACGTGATAACGACATCGTCTCCTGGCTTGCACTTGTTAATAAGGTCATCATGTAGAATCACGAGAATAGATTGCGGCATTTGCCCGAAGTCCATTTTCTGTACCAATTCCTAAATCAAAGTATATGTTAACTATAGGTATTGAATCGGAGAAGAATTATAGCTAACATGTTTCTATAAATACCTGCAGCTTGATCTCTTGGTAGTCACAGAATTTTGAAGTAGGTTCAGAGTTGGAATCGTCGCTACTTCCTACGGGGAATGTCAATCCATTTTCACATTGGGCCGGGCATTTGACGTTTTTAGGAAAAGAGTGAAGTCTTGATGGGATCGAGCGCACATCGACAGAACTTGAACACTTGGTACAAGCAAATTTCTTAGAGTATTTCAGTAGTTTGGGTGAACAGACTCGCACGACGGTTCCCACGAGACTCAGAAATCTTCCAGCCTCCTTACAGCTTGGTAAACGAACTCGATAGATATCGTCGCACACCGGCATTGAACAGATCCGAACATATAAATTGGGCTTCATTGAATATCCAGATTCCACACGAGTTGAAGGGCCAGGTAGAGGGTCTTCACGACCGACAGATTCGTACAATTCACTGAGTGCAAGTTTAGCTACATTATCCAGGAACGCGAGAACCATATCTGGACAATCGAAGAGAATGCTTCCAAGGATGGGGAAATCATCGAAGATTTCAGCGTAGCTGCACAAACACTCTCTTAGTCACTATTGCCATTTTTATGTTTTGTGTGAAGCTTACTTGAGTATCAATGGGTAGTGGTCAGTGGTGCTGCTTTCCTTTAGGATGCCGATTAGCGCATCTCTGCAATGTACTTTCATGGCCGCGCAACAGGGACCTGATGGAAAAATCGAAAGTTACTAACGGCAACTCATTCGTATGATCAGTTATGACATACCTGTAAGTTCTGTGAGTTCCGGTGAATTTTCCCAATCGGACTCTCCTGAAGCCACGTTGTCCACTTAACGCTGGTGACGAGATGACGAGTTAAAGCTGCAAGCAAACCGACCAGAACAAAAGACGAGGACAGAGATTAGGAGACGCTTCCGCTTTCGTTTGAATGGTGACGCTCCCCGCCTTGCTTTCAATACACATAGAGTGGAGTAACATTGAGTGGCAGCTTCAGTCTTACATGGAGCAAGTTACCCATGGTGGTACATACCCGACATTGGATATGTCACTTCTAACATTGTCTTCAGAAGAAACTTCCGCTTCCACGTCAGAAGTCTCACGTCCACTTTCACTACCACGTCGGAAGTCTCAAGTCCATGTGTAGGATCTAAATCTCACTTCTCCCCTATAATAAATTGGATAATTGCTTATCTAAAAACACGTAACCTGCCAATTTAGTTTAAAATGCACCTTGACATGTAAGCTGCAAAGCGTATTTGCGAATTTGCGGTATAAGTGATAGTGTTATTAGTTGATTAAAAAGATGTGTTCTCCGTAGCCTGAGGGATTATGCGAATTCACTTCTCAAAGCTGTGTATGTGCATGCATTTCTTCATCTTCGTGTCCAAGCAATTTTGAATAAAATAAAATCTTATTCTGTTAAGCTATAGCTATGTGCTACGAATTATTAGTATTTATTGAATGAACTCATATAATTTAGCAACACAGATTAACTATTCTTAATAAATTATTATTTGATAAATACATTGTTATACTATGCTATTGTCACAAAATGTGAAGTTGATGAATTAATAAAATATTACAAATCAGAAACCACTAATTTTGATTCTTCTCTGGGGTTACCGGAGAATTTAAAAAATACTCATAAATGGAGCTGTTAAATTCCGATATGAGAGTTGATGGAAGCTTCGAAAGGTCACTTCTCCAGAGATCACTTAAACTTGGAGTATTAAAAATTTCAATTTTTTCCTCTGTTCTGTACATTGACCAAATACTCTGTCTGACCCAATTACAAGCAGTCAAAATAGCACTTTCTTTAGTCACGACCCTCGTCTCTTCATCCAAGTCGAAGATTTTGTCAAGTTCTTCATGTGTGAGTGTAACAATATCTCTAGATCTTCTGCGAGGTTCCAAATTATAGCGGTTGTCAAAGTCATAAAAGATTTGTCTGAAAGAATAATACAGTTAGCCAATGAAGCAATATAAAAGAGAACTGACAAGAAATATCTCCACAGTACCGGTTTTTGAGGTACCACTCAAGGGCTCTAGGGTTATACGGGTTGGAGATAAAGTCTCGGAAGAAATCCATTGATAAAATCAATCCGTGAGTTCTCAATGCCATTGATAGAATGTATTCATCGTCGTCCTCTCCACTTCTAAGAATTTTTAATCTGGAGTCATTCTTGAAAAATAAATGACAATCCTTTGCCCGATCGTGTCTGAACACAATTTCCACCTTTAGTCCAAGTCTCTCAAAAAAATTCATCGCTGCGAGTCCTCTTTGGTAATCCATATTTGAAGATCTGTAAATATGGTAGCATTTTTGTGTCAATCAACTTTCTTTTTAATTGAAAATTCCTTTTATGTTTGTATCGAACCCTTTATAGTGACACACATTCGCTCCGTCTATAAATATCCGTCGGGATTGGCCAATAGCGATTTTATCGACGTTCAAGCATAGTGTAGTCTGTGACAAGTGTTTAATTGGCTTGTCAGTATGACCTTCCGTAGATACAAGACCTCCGTGTGTGCCTCTAACTGGTTTTTCGATTCTATGAAAATCTCGCCTTACATCTTTGCACTTATTGGCGTGCCAAATAAGTACGTTCCGGATATATATGACTAAAGATTGAACAATGTCACCTTCTAAGGAGGCACATTGGACTAATGAGTCAGCCTAGTTAAAGAAGAATTTCATGAAACACAAATAATTGAGATACCCGCAAACAAAATAAATTGGAAACTACTAACAAATGACAATTTGGGATGGGTTTCCTGTGTGAGCTCTTTTTTTTCGTAATCCTTTACGAATCTCCTTAAGAATGGCAGGTTGCTTTCTAGATCGTCTTCACATACTACGAGCTTCCTTTTGATTATTTCTATTTCTTCTTTATATCGTCTGATAATGTCCAAATTTGACTGATATTTTGCAAACTCATCTTTTATTTCTTGAAGATCGCGTTCGGACTTTTTCATTTCCTCTCCGGTTGCCCTTCTTTCCTTATCATCATCATCAGAAATAACCATCACTTCGTCATTTTCGTCCTCGTCATCTTCGGTGGAACTGTCAATCACCAGCACTACTTCTTGTTTCTCCGGAATCTTTTTGTTGACTCGGATATCAGCTACCCTCCTATTCTCAGTCTCCAGTTTCAGAATTTCTTCCTCTTCTTTGTCCAATTTAGTTTCAGTCGTTAAGCAGTCCGACCTCCTTTTATCCAATGCTTTCGTTCGTGCTTTCTGAGCTTTCTCTTGTTCTAAAATTTCGTTCTCCTTTCGTGTCAAATCCAAGTTCTCGCTCTCCAATCTTTTCAGATCATTAGCAATCTTCACGCGGTCACGTCTTATTTCGGTTAATTTCTCCTCATGTCTTGTGTAATCATCTTTCGTTAACTTCTCAAGCTCGTGTATCTCATTTCGATACTGCTTCTGTTTCGATCCGAGATCGTCCCTAATAATACGCAGCTTTTCTTCAACTTTCCCAATCGTCTTCTTTTTCTGAATCAATTTGTGCATCTGACCGTCTCTGAGCGTTTTCATTCTCTTCTTGAGTTCCTGTCATAATATCAAAAGTTACTACTTGCTTGTCAGAAATTAATTGATATCTTCTACCTGAAAACGCTCAAAGACGGTTTTTCTATAGCGTCCATCTGCTATTTTTGTACTTGGTGATGATGAAGGTAACTGACAGTGAAGCTGGTCATCCTGTGAAATTGAGAAATTATTATCCAATAAACTTTTAACCTGGTTGAATTCTTATCATGGTTTTAATTATGCCTGGCTCTCACCAGAACTACGACCTCTGGTTGAATACTTGCATGAGTTGCTGGGGTCGAATTTTCATAGACACTCGCATCTTCAGTGACACTGGCGTCATCAACGACTTCGGTAATCTGTGAAATTTTATTTTAACTTATTTTGGACACCAAACTTATTTTGAAAATTCAAACCCATAAACCCATGAACTTACGATCTCTGATTGCGTATTCTTTTTTCTGCCTGGTTGACCTGGCTGGTAAATGTATTGTTGTATTGTAACTTGCGTCTCGTCATTAAACTTAGTATACTCATCCACTTCGAAAGGAAATGGGACATACTGACCGGATTTCTGTAAAAACAGTAAATATGAAGATGTTTCACGTCACGAGTGATATAATTAGTATTTTTTTACATTTATCTTTAATTTCATCTTCTTGAGCTCTTCATTAGCGTGATAGAATAGGAAGTGTCGGGAAGGGTCTTAGAATGCTTTACGTTTACTGCAGTCCTTGTCTAGGCATTTGTAGACGTACTTCTCATCTCGCTGGAAGTCAGGTTCGAACGGTTCGGGATGCGCGACTCGATTTCCTCCGCTCCGCAGACCATTGCATTCGACATTTGGATGTGTCGGTTCAGTTTTAGTGTGTTTCCTTTTCTTTGAGATCGTCAGTCCATCGCGTTTTAGATCCAATGGCTGTAAATCAAATAAAATTAGCAGCTTTTAATTTGTTTGTAATTTGATATTGATGATATTGATGTTGATGAAAAAGACCTTAATAGTGGAGTAGATGTGATTTGAATCCATTCGCGAGTCAATTGGCTTTCTTCTCTTCCTGGACATACTGTAGATCATAATTTACTTACTAAAATACTTTTTAATGTGAAAATAAAGTATTCAATTGAGGAGTTACCTTAAATTCCAATTACTGTGAAGTTACTGATGTTCTGTAGCAGCAGATGCAGATGCAGATGAGTAGTAGCTGATGTTAAGTGATGTAGCAGTCTATTGAAGACGTTATTTTGTTCTTTAAAAAATAATAGAGATAGTTGAGGGAAAGCTCGCCCGAACGTAAACAACGACGACTGTTTAATGAAAGCGACAAACGAAACGCAACAGCAAGTTGTGTACGTTTTAAGCTTAGCTGGAGGCAAAACGTTAATGCGATTAAGTGTGTCAACAGTGTTTGGAAGTCCGCCAGTTAATGAGCGTTAAGACAGAACTCTTGATAATCATATTTCACTTGAGCTGAGTTGGAATACTGAAATGAGGTATAGATAATCTATCTCTTCATTATTTGCATCGTTAGTAAGCCGAACCTACACGAGTTATTTCGGATTCGTAGAAATTCAAAGTAACAATTTAATTGTATTGACTCATAGGAAAACTTTTCAAAACTTTATTCTCTTAATCATGCTGATTGACACTTGATTTCACTATGTTTTTGATAAACACGCATCTGAGTTAAGATCTTAAGGAACAGATTAGGCATAATATTATCATATGGGAAAAGTAAGACACATATGCAATCAGTATAAAATCACTTATAACTCACTATTAAGCGGTTACATTAACATTTCCTTAAAACTACACTTATCACTTAGTATCGATCCTTCGCTTGAGGCTTGTGTGGTGACTGATGAATAATAATGACTCTTAAACTATCATTAACACGAGACACTCATTAGTTCATTAATTAATAATTTTTGATTGACAAATAATTTCACTGATTCACTAGTAAGCTTTTTAGCTAACACCCTTAGGAATATTTAGAAACTAATTTGGACAAATGCGAATTTACAGATAAAAAGTTATCATCACTTTTAACTTATATGGGGACACCTGTCTCAAATGGTACGCATAAGCTATAGAGCATTTCCATTAATTACAAATCTATTAATTTCTCACTAAGTAGCACTTACACCACAAAACTCTTAATACGTCTTATCAATTAGACAATTAGAAACATAAAAACATATATCTTAACAATTACGTATTTTACTATCAAAAGTTACAACTATTTTTAAAGTGCATGTCCAGCACAGGCTACATATTCGCTTCGTATTCACAAGACTTGACTTTCAAATACATATCTTCCATATACTTTATTCTTCGACTTTTATTTACAGGTGAGTAGATGTCGAATTATTAAAGTAGTGCGGGGAGATGTTGGACACTTTACAGCCAATACCACTAATTCCTCTCCAACTTAATTCATAAACGAACACGAACAGTTTAATTATGATTTGAAGAAGTGTATTTTTCTATCTCTAGAAATTGGTGCTTGAATATGACATCACCCACACTAGCAACGTAGACTTTCATCAATTAGACATATTCTTAAATGATAATGATGAGCGTTCTGATCCAGATAATTTCATAATCGTAACTAATTAGTTTTTGGAAGGAATCAGTCAGATATCAGATATCATACTATTTCATTTCGGACGCCAACGTTATGTTTCGCTTCGAAATCATGAAAAATAATCGTCACACTGCTACGAATTCTCATTTTCCCCAGCGAGTAAGCGCGCGAACCTTTGTGTCCGGGATTCGAATAACATTAGAAAAGTGAAAATCGGTCAGTTGCGAAAACGGATCCAGCCGAGCATTACCTGTCTTACCTGCTCATCAAATAATCTCCGAAGATGGCGAGGGTGAACGGTTCAGTACCGAAAAAGTACGTGGCGAAAGTTAAGGAAACCACCACAACTGCCAGTCGATCTCATAATCATCTTTGTGTAATCTACAAGCCCGGATCCGTCTCAATACGGGATATTCGTCGCTACGAGAAGACAACGGAGCTTATCATCCACAAGTCAGCCTTTCTCCGCATTTGCGATTGCATCGTGGGAGAGTTTGGAATCAGGGAGTCTTTTCAAACCGAAGCTCTTGCAGCTATCCAGGAAGGAGCAGAGTCGTTTTTAATCGACCTTTTTAACATCGCAAATCACATCTGTTGTCTTGCAAAACGAAAAACCCTGCTTCCAAGTGATTTAAAGCCGGCCTATGAGATTAAAAGCCGTCATGGGCCAACAGATTAAATGAGTGAGTAATTTTTGCATTCTCTATGATTAAGTGAAGTATGGATTTGATATTTTTACATCGAATTTTTTAGTCAAATAAAGCGATGAAGTAAAGTGATTAACCGGAAACAGCCGTTGACAATCGTCGCCAAATCTGAAACCGCCGTTCTTCCCATTCCTTAGACGTAAGTGAGAATGTTAACCTTTTCCTTAAGTGAGTTGTTCTATAATTAAATGTAGTGTTGTCTTTTAATCGGGAACAGGTGAAACCAGACTATGCAGCTGAATCTACGATATTTGACTCGAAAGAATTGATTTTCTTAGGCTGCTTTAATTTTTCTGTTTAATTTGAATTAATGATTTGAAGAAACATGCTTCTACAGCGATTTACCTAATACTTAAAGTTTTTGTTATGTAAATTATTATTTATTCCTATAATTAATTAAGTTCGCCCAAATTGTGTTAGTTTTGACGTGGGACTACTTTTATTTGGCATATAGTTCCATTCATCGCTACCTCGCGCCATTGCATCGCCAACGCTGCCAACCATGTCGACTTCCGCATCGACTTCCACTACCGCGTCCACTTCCGCGTCCACTACCGCGTCCACTTCCGCGTCGACTTTCGCGTCGACTTCCACTTTAGACGCCAAATGCGTCCACTTCCAGATGCATAGGAGGTCGCCTCAGACTTCACCCATTCGATGTTCCTTGTCATTGAGTTCCACTGTTCACGAGCAATCACCTGGCGGCAAGTCCATATTCTTCAGATGCTCTTTTGTTTGGATGCGGAAATAGACCGCGAGATCCGTCTCGTGTGCTGCGGTGGATGAGTGGCAGCGACCGCGAGATCCGTCTCGTGTGCTGCGGGGGATGAGTGGCAGCGACCGCGAAATCCGTCTCGTGTGCTGCGGGGGATGAGTGGCAGCGACCGCGAGATCCGTCTCGTGTGCTGCGGGGGATGAGTGGCA
>JAQIWV010000019.1:0-27431 GCA_034696705.1 Isotomurus plumosus
CAATCTGCAGGACCATCAGTAGAGAGTAAAGTCTCGTTTCGTCGTTTTTGGTCTTACAGCGCATGACCGCGGCCAAGGGACATGTAACTATGCAAATTAATAAGGGGTACACATACACACACATTAACGAACCAAATAAAATAATTTTATTGCTAAATAAGGCCTGATTGGAGAAATGGAGATGTTTTTGGCTGATGAGGATTGTGGATGGATTGGTGATATGGTGGTGCTGATGATGAAGATTACATCATCTCCATCTCTTCTTCATCTTCGTCCGTGTTGCTGGTTGCGATGACGACCTCAGTCAGGGGGATGTCATTCGCACCAACAAGAAACGGGTTAGTTGAAGTGTGCTGCATAACAGCCGCAGCTTCACGACGCTGACGTTCTTCCTCCTGTGTGTCCAAGAGGAAATGGCGGAAAGTATACGGGGGTTCTTCAGGTTGTTCAATGAACAACACTCTCCGACGCTTCCACATCCATCGAAACACCATGAACTGCATGAGACAAAGCAGGATGAGAAAGATGACAACTGAAATTAATACAAAATTATATAATAATATTCATCCTGCTTTGTATCATGCAGTTCGGTGTAATACACTTACCAATCCAAATCGAACTGGACGTGGAAGCGTCGTCCACAGACTCTGTGGCAGAAGGGACTTCTGGAGGTTCCATCCAAGGAGGGCAAGTTGCCTGGATGACGGCAGTGAGACGTCCTTTCAACGCCAATGTGGACGTCACACACACACGGGTCGAGTTGACGTACACTCCATAAATACACTTATGTGCAATGCACGAGGAGCAGGACAAGATGGAAGAGCAGTTCATCTTGTCTCAGGTAGAAATGAAAGATAAATGCGATACGAGCTCACATCTACCTGAGATTGATAAAATATGATTATCATATCTCAGACAAGAGCTGTAGAGCCCAAATTTTCACCAGACATAGTCCTTAACTAACTATCATTACAGAAGCTTAAAACACGGATTTTGTGTACGGGTTCATATGAGAAATGGATGTATAAGATGGCATTTGCACTAGAAGTTATGATTTATCCAATATTGATCAATTATCATTATCTTATCTCTTATAAGAGTTGCAAAGCCTACAATTTGAATAGTCATCATTATTAGCTAATATTACTACAAAATATCCGGAAAACACGGGTTGTGAATTGGGCAGGTTTATTTATTCCCTGGATTTCATTGTAATGTTCATTAGACGGGGAAAAATTTTTAAATCGTTCAAATGTCTCGGATAGATCTTGTAGATATTCACAATCACAAAAAACATTCACACAAATTCCAATTCTCCATTCTTTAGAAACATTGTCAGCAATATAACTTTTGATGGAAGGAATGGATGTGCAAGATGAGATTTACATCTCACATGTCATCAGTTTATGATGTGTCTGGAATGCACGTCTCATCGTTATCTACTTTTACTCTTAATACACGAGTTATTGTACTCCTATGAATGTGCAAGATAATTATAATTACTAGTAATTTAACATCCAACCTTTTATCATTCCCAAATTCATTTATAACTTTGGGAACGACCGAGAAACACCCATCTTCAAACTTGTGATTTTACAATTGAACAGCACATGAAGATGTGTTTGTTCGTCTTAATTCTCGTACTGGCAAATGCCATTGTTGTGGGTGGGGTCGAGTGCCATAGTGCCCCCGACTGTCATTCTTGCGTTAACATACAGTGTCTATGGATCTTAACGCATGAAGATACTGGAAGGTGCATCAATAAGGACGAGTTCAGCTCCAGCATCGCCCAGCTAAAATTCCGGAATATCAAGTCCTGCAATCGATTTAATACACTCACTGGTGGGTCATTGTTATTTTTGCGTTTTACAGTAACAAGAATGAGTTCACAAATTTCATTTTGTTTTTAGAAAAGCTTCGTGAGTATTCTACCCGTGCAGATGAGGCAAAGTTGGAGGAGAAGATACCAACACAAACACACGAGTTGTTGTCTATTAAGGTACCATTTCAACAGAAAGTACATACATCAGAATCTCCTAAAACTTCTCTATCCTGGCTGACCCCTTCAACCTCCTCGAATCTCTTTTCAAAAACCTCAGAAAGTCCAACAACTCCTCTAAACTCGTTGCCCTTCCCAACAATCTCAGAAGCTCCTGCAATTTCTTCATCTTTCTCGGCTCTCCTCTCAACAACCTTAGAAGCTCCAACAAGTTCACCTTTCCCAACAACCTCAGAATCTCCTACAACTTCACCTTTCCCAACAACCTCAGAATCTCCTACAACTCCTCCATCAATCTCGAATCCTTTATCAACAACAGAAGCTCTAACACCTCCAATTACCTCGCTCTCCCCAACAACCTCAGAAGATCCAACAACTCCTCCAATTACCTCGCCCTTCCCAACAAGCTCAGAATATCCTACAACTTCCACATCCTCGTTGACTCCTCCAACCTCCTCCACTCTTTTCCTAACAATCGCAGAAGCTCCTCCAATTCCTTCATCATTCTCGGCTCTCCTCTCAACAACTTCAGAAGCTCAAACAACTTCGCCTTTCCCAACAACCTCAGAATCTCCTACAACACCTCCATCAATCTCGAATCTCTCATCAACAACAGAAGCTCTAACACCTCCAACTACCTCGCCCTCCCCAACAACCTCAGAAGATCCAACAGCTCCTCCAACTACCTTGCCCTTCCCAACAAGCTCAGAATATCCTACAACTCCCACATCCTCGTCGACTCCTCCAACCTCCTCCACTCTTTTCCTAACAACCTCAGAAGCTCAAACAACTCCTCCAACCTCATTACTCGTCCCTACAACTCCTCCATCATTCTCGACTCTCTTCCCAATGACTTCAGACACGCCTTTAATTCCTCCAACTACCTCGCACTTCCAAAAACCCTCAAAATCTCCAGCTTCTCAATCCTCGCCGACTTCTTCAACCTCCTCGACTACCTTCCCAACAACCACAGAAGCTGCAGAAACTCCTTCAATCTCGTCGACTCCCTTTCCAACAACCACAGACGATTCAATGACTCCTTCAACCTTCTCGAGTCCCTTTCCAACAACCTTTTCGACCTCCTCGAATCCCTTCTCAACACCCACAGAAGCTCCAACAACTCTTTCAACCTCATCACCATTCCCAACAATCTCAGAAACTCATTCAACTCATTCATCCTCCTTGACTCTCTTCCATACAACTTCAGAAACGTTAACAACTCCTCCAACTGTATTTCCCTTCCCAAAAAGCTCAGATTCTCCATCAACTAATCCATCCTCTTTAACTTTTTCAACATCTTCGACTCTCTCCCCAATAACCACAGAAGCTCCAATAACTCCTCCAACCTCCTCGTCCTTCTCAAACATCTCTGCTTCTTTTGCTGAGTCTTTTGCAGCTCCTGTAACCCCGCTGAATCCTTTCCCAACAACTCCTCCATCCTCATTAACTCTTTTAAGGTCCTCGGCTCTTTTTTCAACTACTTCAGAATCTCACACATCTCCCCCATCTTCATCTACTCCTTCAACCTTCTCTACTCTATTACCAGCAACCACAGAATCTCCAACAACTCTTCCAACATCCTTTACTCTCCCATCAACAACCCCTGAAGCAATTACAATTCCTTCAAACACATTGACTTACTCAACCTCATCGACTCCCTCCCTAACAACTTCAGAATCTCCAACTCCTCCAAACTCCTTGAAAATTCTCACAACAAACCAAGAAGCACCAAAATTTCCTCAAAAATCCTTGACTCACTCGACGTCATATAATTCGTTCTCAACAACCCCAGAAGCTTCAACAACTCCTTTAATCTCTTTGACTCCCTTTCCAACAACTTCAGAAGACCCAAAAACTGCTCTACCATCCTTGAATTCCTCATCTACCTCAAAAGATTCATATTCGACACATGCTTGTATATTTGAATCCTACCCACCTCCAAAGGCTGACCGAAACGCTTCAACTTCCCAACGTGAGACCTTGGGTTATCAAACCCTCCACCCTACCTCCTCAGCTTCGAAAATGCAAACTTCTGTTGCTCAATCCGTAGCCAATCTTCCTTCTTTCATCTCGATTCCTAGAACTTCACTCTTCAAGGACAAGCTCTCCTTTTGCCAACTCTTTTGTCCGATACCTTCCTCAATTCTTTCTCACAAATCTGACTCCTTGTCTAAACCTACCCACTGGCCAAACGCACCTCTCGACTCGTCTGACGAACAGGAGCATCATGATGAAGACAACGATGATCATTGCGTAAGGACACAAGAATATGGTGCTGCTATTCGCACCAAGCAAAAAAAAGGTATTGAGCAATAAATAAATTATAGCTCTGGAGACTAATTAAGTGGGACTAACTAAGATTTTGTTTTTTTCAAGCCTGGTGGAAATGGACAAGACGTTCCCAGATGAAACCAGCATTTACCTGTCACGTAAGTACATTATATGCATCACAAACAAATACACACAATAAATTAAAATTTATAATTACAAAGTTTCTAATTTTAATTAAAGGACTATCTATACAACGATGCAGTGAAGTGGGTCACGGACGTCTGCAAGATTATTCGGTCCGGACGACGGCTCGCACATAAATATAAAGACGAGGATATTGCTTTGTGGATAATGACACCCCCACACCGACCTGTGGAAGGGGATTGTTTTTACATCATATTCCGATATCGCAAGTGTCTTTGCAAGGGAAAACTTTCTAAATATTAAATTCTGAAGGTTACAATGTTGTCGGTTATACTTGTTATCGAATGCTCCGACTACTCATTTAAAAAGTTTCAATAAATAAATGTATTCACATATCGATTGGACATCTCAAATTGTATAAAAGCACAGCGTATTTGGTCTCTTTCTCCAATTGCCTTCCAGCTTGCTCAGAAGTAAAACCTTTCCTAAAAATAAGTCCTAAATTGTCATTAATCGCCTGAAGCTACTTTATCGACACATAAAGACTTCAAAAAGCTGTCCACAACACATCTAAAGCAATGGTGAGCATAAAAACGTGCGTATAACAGATTGTGTTCTAATTTTTGCACGGTGTAGGCTGCCATGGATCAAGGTGAAGCTGCTGGTATAGAACCTGTAACTCCGTGCAACTCTCCTGCTCCTTCAGGCCTCGATGATGCGAATGGTCTGTGGAATCAGTTATTGGATTCTGAGCTAATCAACTCGCAGGCTGAAATTAGAAATCTCCGCGAAGCCGCGAATGTTCGTCGCGCTGAGATTGCTCAATTGACGGAGGCATTGGACGCTGAACGGACTTCTAAAGCTGCTCTTATTCGTGAGCACAACGACGTCTTGGATACCAACACCCGGCTTTCTAAAATGTACGAGTCCGAACGAAATAAATGCATTGAGCAGGCTCGGCGAGCCATGGAAGCAGAGGAATCATTAGGAGCCAAATGTGCTGAACTCGAACGTGAGACAATGTTACACCAGAATGTGAAGGCAAAATTGGTTGACCGTGAGCTTGCATTATCATCTCTACTGCTCACAATCCAAGGACTTGCTGGAAACATGCGAGATATCGTTGAGGAGTTATAAGAAACCTTACAATGTATTAAAACTATTCGGAAAAATTAGAGATTCAAAATTACGAATTGCTTTTTTGGTGACAATGATTTATTGTCTTTTGTCAAGTTTTTTAAGAGCTGATTAAAATAAACGAATTGGACTTTACAAATGGCCCGTTAAAACATAAAAAGACAATGATAAAACATCATGATACCCTAAAATAACAAATCTAATGCATGTATCCTTATTTTACACTAAGAGTGAGAAAGCGTAAACAATGTATATGCAAAAACAGATATAAGCTGGATTGAATACTTAAAGGGAAGGTTGCATAAAGGTAAAACAGCTTCTTCTGTGCATCTTATATGAACTTTTACTGCTGTAAGTTTAGTACGGATGTAATTGCTTGCTTCGCATCTGGCTTCAACTCATCTTCATCAAAACTTAATTGGATAAACTGCTCGTTTGCCAAACGAGCTGCTAGTTCCTCCATCTCCGAGTCAAATACGGTACGGTCCGGGAAATGAGCGTCCAAAGTCTTGTCCACCTGTGGAAGTTTCATGTTCAATTCTCGTATGTCTTCCTTGGTGGGGCTTGGTCGACACAAAACTGATACGTCAGCCTGTGTAGTAGTAGCCTCACTTAATTTTCGCAAATGATCTGCATCTGCTTTCTGAGTGTATTTCTCAAAGGCAAGCAAAAGCTCTGCAAATTCAAGAGCGTGCATAAGTGGAAACGTCCCTGAACTTCCGAGCCAATTAGGATGCTGTGCTGATGCTTTTGGGCATAAAACCCGAACACTCAGTGAGCTGTTTGCGTCGCAAAATCCCCGTATTATCAATGCCCCACTTGGAGATTTCCTTGCGAAAGATCTGTTCCAAAAAGTCATTTCCTTGAAACTCTCCGGATCGTCCGAGTACCTAGCCTTCTCTTCTGGTGGACCAACGGACACGACACACAGCGTATTTACAATTTCTCTTATTGCCCTTGCAACATAAGAAGCGTCACTAATCGGGAAAGAAAAGTGACTTTCCTTCATTGGTCCTACGGCATCTGCAAACATGATCTTCTTCTTGAAGTACACGATCCATGTGCACTTGTATGTGTTGAACAGAAGACGCACTCGAAAGTTTCCAATTTTAAAGACACTTTCGCCTCTGTAGAAGTCTTCGCCTCGATCAGGGGAAGTGTAGACGATCTCTTCGTCTGAGTCTGATTCAATCTTGTTCCTCTTCCTTGAACCGCACGGTGGGGCCATTTCAAAAGTGAAAGGGATGAAGTGGTAGGTCCCATAGACTTTCTGAGCTTGCCAGAGAGTGCTGATTCTGAGAGCAGAATGAGTTTCTCAAGAGAAAGTTGTTGCTTTTATACACTTTCTCCTTACGTGCTTTCTAACTTGGAGTGGTGAAAACGTTTTGTGACCTCGAAGAAGCTATTAAAACTTTCACCGACACTTTCCTTATTCGGGATTTTATTACCAGGAATTCCCTTGGCCTACTTCTCCCCTTCCAAAGTTTCCAAGCACCTGTCGCTGTGTATTTAAAAAAATTTCATTGCCTGGTAATTTCATTTTCTGCTTTATTAGCACTAAAAACTAATTGTTTTCTCCAACATCTCTACTTTTGAAGATATTTTATTCCATGGAGTTTCCATGACACACATTTCACCCTCTTCAAACTTTCTTATTGGTTAAAAACGTTTTTTCCCCTACCTTCCTTCACCCCTATAAAAGAAACTGCTTTCTCTGGTCAGCTCGTAGTATGTCTTTAGAAGACATCAAGTTCGAGGAAGCAGAGTGGCTTGCATCATCCAGCCCGTTCCGGAAGTCTGTGTCAGCTTACAGAAGTCTGTTTAAGGAGAATCTCAAGAAACTAATTCCCAACTCGCCCCCGTGGCCAGTCCTGGGCCTAAAGTGGACAAAAGTGCAGAAGAAGATCTTCGTTTACTTTGAGGGGCTCGTCTCAAGCTGCCTCCGGGAACCTGGCACTGTCCTCATCACTGGGGAGGGTGGAAGTGGTAAATCGGCAGTTCTGAAACAGGTGAGACACCTGCTACACTGTAGTGACGTGCCTGCAATTTACACGACTGTCTGTGGCTCGCTTGCACACAGATACAATTATCAAACACTACATTCTGTTCTTGGTCTTACTCGCCAACACTCTCATCACTCGTGGTACACTCTTTATCGAAACGGGTTTGTCCCGGAAGGGTCAACTCGAGACAGACTAGCCAAAGCTGAATTCATTTTTGTTGATGAATACACGCAACTTCCAGCTTCATCAATTAGTTATCTGGACTTTGTGTTGCGGACAATTAAGAACTCCACAGAGCCTTTTGCTAATACAGTGATCTGCTTTGTCGGTGATCCCTGGCAGGTTAGAGCTATTGGAAATAATCTTTTAAAGGAGGTTTCTGACTCTACTCCAGAAGGAAAGTTCTCTAGACTGGGACTAAACCTTTTTCGAAGCTCACAAACTGTATTTTATTTGGAAGCATCTAAACGTCAAGCAGATGATCACGAGTTTCTCGGCCTTTTGCGAAATGTACGAAGTAAGCGAGTTGGTATAAAGGACATCGAGCTTTTGAGAAGTCGACTTTCAAGCAACCTTCCAGACGAAGAGTTGGACCGATTCGACGATTCGATCTTAGTTTGCCCCCGCAATAAGACAGTACGTAAGTACAACTTAACTAAGCTTTTGGATCACAGCAAAAATGTTCTCACTTTGCCTCCTGAGACAAAAGCACCGTCTGATGTTATTAATGACTGTACATTGAGGTTAGCAGTTGGAGTTCCAGTCTCACTGACAGTCAATTTGAGTGTAAAACTAGGCTTAACAAACGGCTGTTCAGGAGTGTTTAAGGGAGCATTGTTTCAGGGTAAGAAAAAGAAGCTTAATCCAGTAGTATTATTTGTTCAGTTTGATGGCCAGCATTGTGATGGAGTTGAGGAGAATTGTATTCCCATTTTTCGATTTAATGATAGGATTTTTGTAAAGAATCGCTGGTACGCAATTTCACAGTTTCCATTAACCCTCTTTTATAGCTCTACCATATACAAGTTTCAAGGTTATACTTGTGAACAGATAAAAATTTATTTAGAGAAAAGGGAAATATACGAAGGGCAGACTTACTCTCAGCTTTCAAGGGCAAAAAGTTTAAAAGGGATTATTATAGTGGACAGTGAAATAAGTTCAACTCGTTTTCACAGTCGACATTTTTTCGCCGGACTGGACTCAGAACAAGCAGAGGCTGATCGTCTTGGGGTTACAAATATAATATACGATGGTGAACTATAGCCCTGAGCAGATACTTCTCATTCGAATAAACCAGTCAAGAAAGAGAATTATACTGGAAGCATGCCGTTTTACTAAGTGCCTTCTTCGTGATGATGTTGGATTCAAGCTTTCTATGCTTCCTAGAATTGGTAATAAGGTACATTATTTTATTGTACTTGAGTTGATTGACTTATACCGTCAATTGGAAATGATATACGATGTTGTACTGGACCCTGAATTATACGAAATGAACTATTTTTTTACAGAACGGTCATCAGTGATAAGCAACTTGCGAGTTGAGTTCTTTTTATTAATCGGACGATTATACATACTTCGACATGAACTAACTTGTGAGCTTGGAGTCCACTACGACACACACGAGTTTAATATACTGCAAAAGCCAGAATTTACAGACACCCACGCGGTAAAAAAGACGTTTTTTTTTACGCTGATTGTTCAGAACCTTATGCTCATTCGTAAACTGCTGAAACAGGAGTGTAAACGATGGACCGAGGTATGTGCATCCGGAAACACTGCTGTTGTGAATTAATTCACACTTACTCAGCGCTTAGAAGATTCAAAATTTGCGTGTCAATAGTACAATGCAAAAATATATACATAAATCATCCTCATTGGATTAGACTCAAGGTTCTGAATACAGATAAAGAACTATCTGCACGAATCGATAATTTTGAGCTGTTTAACTTATTTACTAGCCTCCCCATTCCATTATCATTTGAACGAGCAATAGTTTGCTCGGGAATAGGTATATCTAGCTCTTCTGATATGTCAGATGAGAGTGAGAGTAATTCAGATTGAGAAATAATGAACGCAGAGAACGAGACTTTAGAAAACAGTGCGTTTTTAAACAGGACTGAAGCACAGTTTATAGATAATGGACTGACGCCTGTGACAAAACCAATCACATACTTTAAATGCCGAACTTGTGAGATGTACAGTAAGGAAACTATTCATCATATCTCTTACAATAAAACAGAGGACTTCTGGGAATTAAAGATTTTGGTGAATTGCAGAAGCTGTGAAACTTTACTGCTTAGTTACATTACGGTTAGCTACTCGAGTGGTGCACGACATTTATACATAATAAATGGCCTGGTTTCTGATGACTACTCATCGACAGTCTCGTCTGACGACTTTTCTGAATCATAGACAAAGCATGCTTCATCAAGTTTTTGAGATGGGAGCACGGCTTACTCAGAGAGCTGTTCCTTCTGTGTCGAGTCAAGTTACATACGAAACAATAGCAGCAAGAGTGGATAGCTTTCCGAAGTGGATTCAAACACCACAGAACTCTGTGTTTCCTTGGTCCAGTCCCTTAAGTGTGAAGCGGCTGGCTTTAGCTGGATTTTACTACTTAAATGACGGAGACAAAGTTAAGTGTTTCTACTGTGATGTTGTGTTAGGTGATTGGGAAGAAAAGGATGACCCGTTCCTAGAGCACGCTCTTCATGCAACTTCTAGACACATGTCATGTCACTACTTGTTTGGAGATGGCCGGAGATATGCAACTTTGAATTCTGAAGGAATTAATGCAGTTTTGTCTGGGGCTTCTACGCAACCACCCGCCAAAAAACAGTCTTTGGAATCAAACGACAACGCAACTGTAATTGAAAACTTGAAATTAGAGAATAAAAGTCTTAAAGAAGCAACCAATTCGATCAAATGCGTCGTCTGTTTGGAACGGATCGCAAACCTGTTGGTGGCACCCTGTCACCACCTTAGTATTTGCACTACGTGCTTTGAACAATATAGTAAAAAATGTTGTGTTTGTAGGGAAGATATTAAGCAGAGTTTTACTATTTTCAGATCTTAAATACTTAAAATGTCGACAGCTACGGACAATGAAGGTTTCGAGGACTATTATTTTATAACAAGAGATGAAGTTAAGTTAGTCTTAGAGATGAAAGTGCGCGCATTTACACCACTTATATATTTTGAATGTAATGTTTGCAACATGTACACGAAGGAGACAGTTCATCACAGTTCTTATCACAAAAGCGATGACGGCTGGCGACAGGAGTTGCGGGTGGTCTGCCGTTGTTGTGACTCTCCGATTCTTTTATACTCCGTTACATGCTACAATGGGGTGACTACAACTAAGACGGATCCAATTATTCACAGTATTCACCAACTACCAGACTCGACTTGAAGTATGGAACGTCAAGTGTGTAAAATCTCACCCAAAATCAAATTTGTCTGTGTTCCGGGGCAAAGAAGACTGTTGAGGCAGTTCTGTTGTAGATATAAATCATGTAAAAAACATTTTGATAAGTATTTGAATTGGCAGTTGCATTCCCTTGAACATAAGTGTACATTTTGCTGTGGTTTTTTTGCCAGATTGGCTACTCACTCTTGTAGCAGACAGGAAGATCCTATTGGTCATGGGGCGATCGCACATAACAGGCTTGATCATAGCAAATTGAATACGAACACGCTAAAGCTAAAATCGACCCATCATGTCGAAAACCTTCTTGTTCTTGAGTATAGTTACAATAGAATTGTAGATTCATTCAGTGATGCTATGGAGTTAGTTTTTAACGATACGAAACATCTTATGGAATACTTACTAACAGTTTTTATTAATTTTAAATGTTGTATATATTTTGATACTGTACTTGAGAATTTAGAAAGCAACATTAAACGAAATAGAACATTTTACACCCCTGCGATGATTTACACTGACAAGGCACTTATTTTTACCAACATTCAAAACGCAATTACATACTTGGTAGCAGGTTTGGAGTACTCAAGTAATGTGTCTGGTTCTGGTTGGATCCTCGCCTCAGTCCTCCGTTGCGAGTTAAGAGTAACAAAGTATGTTGCATTTAAGCCTCGTGGATGTATTCGATATCCTACTGAATTCAAAAAATATCAAAGATATTGCTACAATATCAGAACTAAGAATGAGGAATGCTTTAAGTACTCTGTCGTGGTTAGCATTTATTTTAATCAAATCATTCACTTCTTATTTCCCCATGCACGCAACTTTCGAGATCTTGATAAAAAAATGAGATTTCAATTAAGGACATTTATTGAGAACCCAAAAAACTTCAAATACATTCTCAGAGAAATTAAACCGAAGGAGCCGTATCATATTGTTCGAACCCTTGATGATGTAATAGAATTTGAAAAGGCTTCTGGATATTCTGTTCTTGTTGTGGCTTTTAATTCAAACACAAAGACGTTTAGTATCGTAAAGCCAGTTAATAAAGTAAGCGAAAAACACATTGATTTATTGCTGCTAAAAAATCCTGCTTCAGGTGACACTCACTATGTATGTGTAAGAGACTTGAAGGGAATGATTGGAACATCCTGTAGCAAGATTAAGGATATTTGCAGACTTTGCCTTAAGCCTGTTACCGTGGCAATGTCAAGACACATGGAATCCTGTGGTGCAGTAGGAAATAAGCAATTCAGGTTTCCTAAAAATACTTTTTTCGAATTTCGTAAGGAGTATATGAAGGTTCCAATAGCTTTCTTAGTTTTCTACAAGATTAACTCATATTGTAAGCCAATATTACACCAAGAGAAAGGAGAACAGGATCCGAAGCTTACATTTACAAAGCCTATTGCGAATTTAGAAGCAGCGAGTTTTAGTCTTGTTGTGGTAGGCCCGACAAGGAAAATTGAGCATGAAATGTATTACGATGGACCTAATGTAATGGAAATATTTGTCCAATCCATCCTTGATTTGCACAACAAATACATTCAGTTTGTAAGGAATTCTCCAGAGCCCCTTATAAAAACCGCAGAGTTGGAACAAGAGTTTGATTCCTCAGGGTCATGTCCCATATGCCATGACAAATACTTACTTTCACAACCCGTAAGAAATCACAGCCACGTAGTGCCACTAGATCAGATTACAGATAGTAATTCTTTTATGGCTAATCGTGTAATATGTTCCATTTGTAACACAAAGCTGCAGCAAAAACCAATGTGTTGCATTGGTTTCAATTCTAATAAACTAGAGCATCATTTCATAATAAAATCACTGAAAGCTCGGTTTATAAACAGGATACGACTTGTATGCAAGAATCCAGAAAACATTATTTCAATCATCATCAACAGCATTCGTTTCATTGATTTGAGGATGTTTTTAGACTTTACTCTTCAAGATCTCTGTGAAAGGCAGCGATCAAGTTATAAGACGGAGGCAGAAGCCTTTCCTATTTTTACAAGTGCTTGTTCGTCGCACAATGCCCTTAATATGTTCTCTGAAATTCACTCGCTGCCATATAAATGGATGGAAGAAAGAGCTTGTCTTCTTGCTACACAACTTCCCACAAAAGACCATTTTTATGATATTTTGACTGAAGAAGACATAAGTGATGTGGAGTACGAGCAATGTCTACTTGCTTTTAGTAGTACCAAGGAAAAGGATTTTCGTTCTTTCCTAGAACTACATTCACGAGCTCAGGTACTTTTAGTTGCGGATATTGCAGTTACTCTGAGTAATTTTCTTCAGAAGCATTTTTCTTTATTCCCATTTCATTCTGTGACAATTCATTCGTATAACTTTGACGCTTTTGTATCATCATTAGGGAAAAATACGTGGCAAAATATTTCTGATCCTCAAGTGTTAAAGTTTATTTCCTCAGCAGTGCATGGGGGTTTACTGACTTCCAACATTCGCAAAACGGACAGTAACTCTGAATTATGTGGCAATTTTAATGGAATTGCCTCTGAAAGAACACATATAATAAACCTTGACATTTCTTCGTGCTACGGAACAGAGTGCCTGCAAAAGCTAGGAAACTGTGACATTAGACTTCTTACTGAAGACGAAGTTAAATCGTTTGAATTAGTTAAACTCGACAGTGAGGAAAAAGGATACTTTTTACGTGTACATGTTCGTGTGCCACAACAATTTCATGAGGAACAATCCACTTTACCATTATTATATAGCAAACGAAGAGTTGGGTTAGAAGAACTGAGTGAACAACAGCGAGATATGTATCGAGGACTTCACTCTGCTTTACTCGACTCTACTCGAGAAATGCTGATTTTGGACTTAAAAGAGAAAGTAGTGACAGTGCATTCTAAAACTCTCAGCTATTGGCTTCACCGTGGTATTGAACTTGTAAACATAGAATCAATTCTCGAGTTCACAGAAACTGATTTTATCGCAGATTATATGAAAAAAGTGCTGCAACTACGTCACGAAGCCGTAATTGCAGGTGATCACTTACTTGCTATGTTTCTTAAGCTTCTCGGAAACTCTCTCGTAGGAAAGCTGGCAAGCCATACCCTAAGGTTGTTTAATCACACTCTAAGTGTTTCTTCTAAAAGATCCATAGAACTGAGCAAACGGGGAACTTTTGACTCATTTTACCCAATTTCAGATGACGTGATTCTCTTCCAAATGAAAAGACAACGAGTTCATCATACGGGATGTCTGCTCAGTGCTGCATGTGTATATGCAAACAGCAAGCTTCGGTTGTACAAAAACTTTAGAAAGTTACAACTTGCGTTTCCTAAGGCGGAAATAATATACTGTGATACGGATGGCTATTTCGCAAAAGTACCTGACCCAGAAGGACGCCTACTTGAGTACTTTCATGGTAACAAAGCAGAATATGATTTTAGTAAGTTGGATAAAACAAATCCTCTGTACTCCACGAATAACAAAGATACATATGGTGTATGGCGATTATTGGATGTGGACATTCTTTCTGTAATTGCACTGAGACCGAAGTGCTACTCCGTACTCCGTCGATGTAAGTGTGAGAGTCCAACATGCAAATGTACAGTAAGCGAAAATAAAAACTCAGGGATGAAATCTTCGTTACTTAAGAAAAAGGATTATTATTATTATCTGTCAGTATTAAATGAGGAGGGAAGCAGGTACGAGACAGAAGAAAGGGTGCAGTCTTTCTTGCATTGTGTAAATTTAATATCTAGACGATCTCTGACTTTTACTACCCTCAACGCGTCTCGATATTTACTACCAAATGGAATTGACACCCGTCCATTCGGCTACTTACAGTGACTGTTAAAATGAGATGGCAGAAACATTTGACTATAGACTTCCTTTCAATTCAAGTGTGATTATATACGGATCTGCATCTTCTGGGAAAAGCACTCTCTGCTTAGAACTCATCAGACGCAGACATAAAATCTTCACTGAGGACGTTCATCGTGTGCTATACGTGTATCAAAATTATCAAGACAACTTTGGGGAATTTGAGAAAGACAGTGGTGTTGTGTTTCTAAGTGATTATCGAGAAATAGACAACGAAGTTGATAAATATCCTAATTTGAATCATCTAATCATATTTGACGACCAGCTTATTCTTTTGGAAACAGACCGCGATTTTGCAGCTTTTGTGGAGTCTTTCTTCATTTATAAAAGCACGCACCGCAATTTAGTGCCAGTGCTGATTGTACACTCCCTGTTTTCTCAAAAGTTACGTTTGTGCTCTCTTAACTGTAAGATTTTCATACTCTATAAAAACAGAAGGGATATTAATCAAAGCATTTTGTTAGGCTCGCAAATTGGTGTAGGTAATCTCTTAAAGCTTGCATTGGATGATATTTCCAGGACGGACAATTTTGGCTTTCTTGTGTGTGACTTGACTAATCGGACGCTTGATCATCTTCGCTATCGAAATTTTATCTGGCCAAAGAAAGACATGAAATTTTACTTGCGGTAATGTGTATTTGCAATGTGATAAAAAATTACGAGTTTCTACGGGATTTCGCTACAACTAAATCTCAAAGGTTTAGGAACTTTATGCAGACAGCGTCGTCTTCAAATTTATTTGCACTAGGAGAAGTAATCATCAACGCTTTCACTGTCCCGTCTATTCGAGGAGAACGACAGACATTGCTAAAGTATAAAAGTATTGTTTTTAAATTGCGAAGTAACAAGAAGCTTACAGCAAATTACATGCGCAACTTTATATCGAAGTACTCAAAAGGGACACAACAGGTAGTGAGAATTGTGCTCAAAATACTTGTGGAAAAGGAATTAATTGACATAAGTTTACATTGTAGTGATGTCGAAGCCTTCAAAGATGGTAACTCTCCGAGTCATAACTGACGAGCTATATCAAAGCTTAATAAAGCAAGGGATCATTTCTGTTGAGGACCAGTCTTACAATAATCACATGGATTTGCGTGAATGGCACAAGGAAGAAGGACAGGAGGACAGTAAGTTAGCAATTCAGACTGTGGAGAAGCCTGGAGCGTCCAAGACTCAAATTCCTGACCTGCCCAAAAAACCACAGACCTTAGACTTGAAACCCAAAGAACACAAATGCGAAGGTCCTTCTGGCTGGATTACAGTTGAGGCAGCGTTTAAAAAATGAGTGAGGAAGAGATAAAAGAAAAATATCTTAATCCTGATTATCCAGGAAGTTATTCCGGTTTAAAAACATTTCTTTCTCATAACAAGCAATTTAAAGATGCTGAGTTTGTAAAAGAAGTTCTTCGAGATCTACGAACATTCACAAGACACTCGTCTCGACGAAAAGATAAAAATCAGAATAGAAAACTGAAGGTTTCATTTATAAATGAGATTACAGTGATAGACACTTTAGACATTCTCTCACTCAAGCATGCTAATAGTCACTACGGCTATATATTAGTTCTTGTAAATGCGTTCTCACGAAAAGTGTTCCTCTACCCTCTTAAGAAGAAGGATGCTCCTTCAGTCGCGCAAGCCCTGGATAAACATTTCTCATCACCCCAAAACTACACATACAGAATCTTTAGTGACAGAGACACAGCTTATTTGTCTAAGACAGTAGGTAACGTCCTTGCAAAGCACGGTATCACTATATATCACACGTACAGTAAGAAAAAGGCCTTTTTGGCTGAAATATATATCCGATACGTGAAAGGAAAGATTTATAGGATTCTTACACACACAAAAAAGAAGAACTGGCTTCAATATTTACCTGCAATTGCTAATTCTCTTAATGAAAACGTTAACAAGTCAACGGGATTCAAACCTAACGATATCTCAGAGGCCAACTCTGATGAAGTATTCCATAATCTATACGATAAAGACATTCTATTGCCACAATCTAAACCGGAATTTAAAGTCGGGGACCTGGTGAGACTTGCAACAGACAGAACGGTTTTTTCAAAGCGATACTTGCCGATTTTTAGTGACGAGATATTTCAAGTAAGTGAAGTTATACTGACAAAACCAATTACTTACAATTTAAAAGATTTAAATGGCACAAGTATCAAAGGAAGTATTTATTCTTTTGAACTAACTAAAGTGAGTTCCACTGTCCCTAAAGATGGATTATGAGGAATTTTTCTACATAAGCTTAACATCCAACGAGTGCTTAGACTTTTATTTTTTAAACACAAGCTCACGCTTTACTAATTACTTTCACCGTCCTATAGATTTGTCATCCGGAGACTATTACGTTGGACTTCTGTCTATTTCGTTTGCTGACCAATATAAAGCCAAGGCATTGAAAGTGCAGGCTGACAGTGACACTGGAACCTCAGCAGCAGCAACAAGTATTGTACCTATCTCAGGTGACCAGCAACAGGACGTGATAACGCTCAAATATCCAGATTTGGTGAACAGTTATACAGTTCTCAAAAGTGAAGGGAGAAACGGCATCACCGATTTTATAAGTTCTTTAATTTATATTACAGAAGTTCCTGGGATTTTAATCATTTCGTCCGACTACGACGGTCGGTCAACATTCCCCACCATTGAGATTGAGGTTTTGGATAAGGACTGGTTCTTCAGAATATCTGAGCAGTTCTCTGATTTCCTTGGATTTCTGGGGAAGACGACATTTGGCATTGGCGTTCACAAGGCAGAAACATCATTAAGGACGGAGATTTTCCCATCACTTCCTAGTGTTTTACATTTTGATCTTGTCAAGTCAAGTTTTAAAACCAGTGAGTTTGAGAGCCCAGACTTTGATCCAGAAGACCTAACTGATTATTACGAGCAAGTGTGCGAGCAAACAGTTTTGTCTCTTAAAACAGCGGGCATACTCACAACAATACAGATTACTCCTCCTGAAAATATCCTCAAGTTGGAAATTCTGGAAAACCCGGAGAACTTACAGTTCAAGTTACCCAAACAGGTAAATAAAAACCTAGGATTGCCTGAGGATTTTTACTTCTCTAAATCTCAAAGTTTTAAACTTGCAGAGAATGAGGACAAGGATATAAAACCCACACCTATCCCTAAAAAAGAGACAGAACGAGAGCTTATCATCAGCCAAGCAGTCGCAAATCAGATACTCATATCTACCAACATTTCGGAACCAATTAGGTATGGTCCAAACTACAGGTCCATTCTAAGAACCATACCTCGATCAGTTGATAAAGTAAACAACCCATTTCGTCACTTTGAGTTCACGAACATTCAATTTCATCGCGTAGTTCAGAAGGAGTTGAGCAACATAACTTTATCGTTGACAGATCCTAACTTTAATCTCATTAAAGAGACTCTTTATCCTACAACAGCACTTTTGCTTTTTGTTAAAGGAAAGCTGTAATGACTGGAAAAGAAAGAGAAATACGTTGCTTTGACGACGGATGTGAGCTGGACCCTAAGAGTGAAAGTGTAAATCTAGAAACTGATGAGGTTGTTATTGGTGGAGGATTTGTTGCACTAGAAAGTGAAGATAAGCCAGTACCAATCAGTGGATTGAAAAGCAAAGCAGGGAAGCGGAAAACCAAGCCAAAGAAAAGTATAAAAGTAGGAGCAGGGAAAGGAAAGACGTCCAGAGCCAAGCCAGCAGCCAAGCCAGCAGCCAAGAAGAAACAAACCCCCAAAAAGAAGCCTCAGAAGAAAGTAAAGGCGGTGGGTAAAGGGAAACCAAAAAAGAAGTAATGGAAATAATCCGCAACTCCTTGGAAGTGTACCCAAAGTCTCTTCAACTATCAGTTCCACCTATTACGGACTCCAGTGTCGTCTCATCAGACTACATTCAATTGTTCCCTTCACTCCCTTTGAATGACAGTGCTAACCCTGTCCAATTTACATATTTGCCCAGCAATGTTCACTATTTAGATCTAAAGAGTGCCTTCATTCATTTTGAGTGTAGGCTTCTCACCAAAGATGATAAACCTCTTACGTCGAATGACAACGTGACCATCTCCGAAGATATTCAAGCGTCTATCTTTAGTAACGCGGAGTTATTAATCCAAGGATATCCTGTTTTTCGATCATCCCCTTTGTATCCCTACACTTGCCACTTCACCAACCTTATGGGGCACTCAGAGGCAGAAAAAAACAATGACCTTTCCGCTGGACTGTATTACCCGGACACAAGTTCTGAATTTGATGTGAGTGCAAACGCGGGCTTCGTCACAAGGAAGACAATCACAGACTTAAGCAAGCCATTTGATTTCATTCGTCTTCCATTTATCTCCTTCTTTTCAACTCCACGGCCTCTTCCGCCCTCACTTGAGATGGTTTTGACGTATTTTAGGTCATCTGATGCATTCACTTTAGTTGGCTCAGCGCCTGTACCACCCACCTCGGCAGGAACAACAACATCAAAGGTACCTTTGGATCCAACTTGTCCTTACAAGTTAGTTATCAATCGCTGTGTCCTGCACATAAGACGGTTAATCTTGCTGGACAATCTAGTGAGAAAGCACAAAGCTCTAGTTACCTCAGGACAGAGCTATTTGTACCCGATTCGTCACACTGAATGTCGCTCATTCTTAATCAGTACTGGAAGCAGCGAGTTTGCATCGGAATTAATTTTTAGCAGTACTTTGCCCGAATTCTTGGCAGTGTGCTTAGTTAGCCAAACATCTTCAAATGGCACATTAGCTTCCAATCCATTCAGGTTCACTCCTCACAAGTTATCCTCAGTGAGCTTGTTAGTTGATGGCTCAGCATCCGTGTACAGATCAGTCCAACTTGGAACTAATGATCGTCTCGTACTTGGATATTATTCTCTTGTAAAGTCAGCTGCTAAGCCTGGATGTGGAATTAACAGAAAAAACTACAAATCTAAATGTATTGTTGCGTTTGATCTGGTTCCATCTAGACTCTCAGAAGCCTTTCATCCAATCCAGCGTTCCAGCCTGCGGCTAGATTTGAAATTTCACGAGCCTACTGAAGAAAATCTAATTGCCTTGTGTTTTTCTCAATTCGAAACAATAGTGGCAATTGATCCAAGGGATAAACAGGTGTCTATTGACACAATGCTTATGTGATGGACAGTGAAACTCTCCAAATTCACCTCAATGCAGTAACAAAAGGCAGAGGACTTAAAAACCACAGGGTATTACTGCACGGACATTTAACCCCAGCACATCTTCAATTTCCATCCATCTACATAATTTACCATTTACAACATTACTACGTTGTATTTATTAGTAAAAACCGATCCGGAAACCCCAAAAGTATCCTTTTTGATTCACTTGGAAGAAATCCAGTCACAGATTACGGTTTATCCATTCCTGGAGATATTCCGTACAGATTTAATAAGTTCCAAGTACAGCCGTACCAGAGTTCTCTTTGCTCTGTGTATTGTTTATATTTTATCAGCCAAATAACAAGACGGAGATCCCTCTCTGAGAGCGTTGGCAGATTTTCTATATCTAATCTCAAATACAACGACAAGCTGGTGTGCAAATACTACAAGAAACTAAAAAACATTAATTCTAGGCCTAAGTTCACATACTGTAGATAATGCATATCATTATATTCTTATTGGCGATTGCCGGAGGGACCATGTCTCACTCAGAGGAAGAAACAGTAAGTAAATGTATTGAATGTATTTCACTTAACATGACTTTTACTAAAGTATTATGGTATAATAATATTACAATGTTTCATTGTCTAGAACTTCCACTTAAGACTATAGCTACTACTGTAAATATTGCGTGTACAGCAAAGACTTGTGGTGAAATTTTCCATGCAAATCCAGAACCACCCATTACTTCTCCCTGTTTCGTCAACCGTTTACCGGCAACGGAAGTCTCCAGGGATGCATACTGGATAATTGTAGTGCTCCTGTCAGGCCTTGAAATAAGCCTCGTCATTCTCGGGATTGTGAATATGTACATTAAAAGAACAGGGACACCTCAAGTTGGAATTCCCCATGAATCGGTAATGCTTCGACCATCATATTATGGTTCTCAACCGGTATTAAAATATGATACAGTAGATACATGATACATTTTATATAAACTTTTTGTTTTATTGCGTTAAGAAACTAAAGTAATAATCCAATTTGTACTAGTAAGCGTATTAGATAATAATAAGGATAATAGTTTAATTTGTAGTCTTAAATACTTGTTCTTTTACTGTTAGATTGTTTTGAGTTTTAGTAGTGTATTTATTAGTTTATGATTTGTAAAAAAACACAAACAACCAAAAAAATAATAAAAACAGAAAATACCTAAAACGTAACTTTTGCGTAACTTGTGTTTTGAAACTTTATTTAAAAAGCGAATGAAAGAAGCCATAAATCCATTTCTTCCTTCATCATTACCTTTACTTCGTGGCTCTTGGCATCTCAAATATTATTAGTTAATAAAAACCAACAAGTGTTCATTATGAGAAAGCAGCAAGTGTTGCTTTTCCGCTCATTAATTTAAAAAAATGTGCGGGAGCGAAGAGCGGTGTTTGTCCTGTCTTCTCTTCCCACAATGCAAATTCGTAATTTTGCTTGTGGGAGGAGGCAAGGAAAAGTTTTGTGCTTCAGACACTCACCCCATACGAGGACACGCCGTCGTTCTGAAGAGCAGAGAGCTCTGTGACCTGTACGACCCTCCAAACTCCTTTACAACTACTGACTTGGGTAAGTCAGCAGTTGTTTACATTCAATTGTATTTATTTACTTACTGCAAATAATTCCAGTTAACGTCATTGTCGCTGCACATGGAATTCTTGTCGTCCTTATCCTTCTCACGTATCTCCTCACGTTGTGGAAGGACCTCCACTTCCCGTGGAGACTAGAGCGGCGCAGGGCCACCTTACCCCCCATGGACCGCCCCCAGCTCCACATTCACTTCCACAGAGGTCAAACCCCCCCTAGGGTGCCTGTTCTCTCCCGAGCTGGGTCACCAGCCCTCCAGCGGCTTCGGGAGCATGTGACACCCCTCAGGGAGCTTGTCGCGGTTCGTGGAGGGTCACCAGCGCCCGCAAGACCTCTCCAGGACCTTTTGCTGCGCGGAGACACTCCCCATCGAAATTTCTCCCCCCAAGCTCGTCTGCCGGAGTCACCACGGCAGAACGGCTGTCTACGTCCCGTCGACCTACGTGAGGGACGAGAAGTTACCCCCCAACGTCACTTTTCCCCACTCTGTCGCCCTCCTGCTACCCCAGTGCCTCCAGGAACCCCTCGGCAAGTTCTGCGGCTTCTTGGGCCCCAAATTACCCCCCTTGGAAGTCCTCAGGGGTCGAATTCGCCCGCTAGTGTGAGGACTTTAGGTCCCCAAACTCCCCAAAACCGGTCTTTCGCCGCATCTGACCTCCTGAGTCCCTCCCCTGCTGCTTCTGACTTCATGAGTCCTTCCCCTGCTAGTGCCCACTCAGCAGACAGCGATTATGTGCCCCCTGCGGGCTTAATAATCGATCCCATTCGTCGTCGGCTTCGTTTTAATTAAGGTGAGCAACTCCTTTTATATGCATTCATTAATTATGTACGAGTTGCTCACCTTAAATCTTTTTAATATTTGCAGATCGTGTGCGTGTGTGTGTGTGACTGTCTTCTGAATTCATTGGCCCAATAAATGTAAAATTTTCAAATTTTGTATGAATGTGTGTATGAATGTTTTTTATTTATCATGAAAGTACAGAGAGAAAGTCTGTTCTGGCCGCGGTCATGCGCCTTCAGGTCAAAAACGACGAAACGGGACTTTACTCTCTACTTACAACTACTAAAGCAGGAATGCTATTCCTCGTTAAGCGAACTCGTGAAAAATCATCTTGAGTGATGCAGTAGTAATTTCTTATCTGTGTCCCGTTTACTATATACCTTAAACATTCCAATATTGTTTCCCGATCCATTTATGTTAAAAGATGTTGGAGATAAACGTTTCGTTGACCATCTACTTCAACAGCAGTATCAAAGACAGACGCTACGATGAGTACTACAGGTGCAGTCAGTGCTTTACTAAACTGTAGTTCTATCTTTATGCTACCTTTAATAGCCGGGGTGTATGATTTTTCAATGGTTTGAGGAATAAGCTCAAATACCATTAGAAATTTGGATAAATAGTTTTCTCGTGTAATTCCATTCCCAATGTAAGGGTTATGGGCCACTTGTTGCAGTGATTTGAATCCAAGCAAAAACTTATTATTGTCCGGGTCAACATCAACAACATCAACATCAACACTTGCGATAAGTTGTGTAGTTCTCCCGATCTAATAGTAGACTGACGGAAGTTAGGTCATGTGGCTTAAAGTTAAAGGGTCCAGTGTCATAGCTACCGAACGAAGCCTTTGTTGAGGTTAAAGCCAGCACGATGTGTTGGGGGATAGTGTTGTACATTATATCCGTAGTAAACGAGGAAATGCTACCTGGAATCTGAATTGCCTTCATATCTAACTGCGTGATTGGGTAAATTGCACGTCTTCCGGAATTGAGTAATGCTGAATGACGTTTAACAATATCATCATGGAGAACAAGGCGCTTAAAATGAAGAGTAATTTTTGTAATTTCAACCTCATACGGTCCTGCCGTAGACCCGGTTAAGCAAAACTTAGGATCAGATCTTCGTAATATCAATGTAAATTGCTGGTTGGGTAGCAATGGGCGGTTACACTCAGCAATTGAGAAATCTAGCGGTCGAATAAAATCAAAGCTTTTGGACTTAGCAGTGAAAGTTTGACGTTTCGTAAATCCTGCGTTCCCTGATCCTGTGTACGAGTCTTGTACAGCGTCCTCGAAAAAGAACTCCTCTGACTTTTCCGCTGTCTTCACAGCACTTGAGTATGAAAGAAGCTTTTTAATGTGTGATGCATATGGTAATAACTTACTACCCCGAAATATATATACGTCATTAAGTAGAAAGTCTGCTGATTCAAAAACACTGCTTGAAAAATCTTCTGAGCAAGTAATTTTGTCATTGTCGTCCGTGTCTGCACCATTAGCTTTGGTTATCCTTGCTTCGATGTACAAAAACGCATCTCTTAGAGACACATAGTGAATAGAACTTGGTACATATTGAAAAACTATTGGGGCACCTTTTTCAATCGTATGGTGTGGTGTAAGCGCAATTGTTTCCACATTGGTTACTCCCACATTTGTTGTGTAATTGCTAAATAAATTTAATGATTCACTGTAAACTTGAGCACTATTTTCTAAATGATCTGCCATCATTTATTTTTGGTTGATTTGCCGGACTTTCCTGAATTGGTTTTACCCCGACTTTTTGATTTCGGAGACTTTGATTTAGGCTTCACCTTTCCTTTACCCACTGATGTCTTTTTTCCCTGCGATGTACCTTTTTTTCCAACTGCTTTTCCGTGTGCTGAAGATTTTGATTTCTTCTCAGGACTTGTGGCTTTTCCACCTCCAGAAGTAGATTGTTTTGGTTTTCTTTTACGTTTTTGTTTTGTCTCAATTGTGCGTTTCAATTCGATGGAGCTTCAAAAGATCCGGTGATAATTCCAAGACCACCACCGAGTAAATGTTGCGAATTTGGGTCGGATGGACGGCTTTTATCCTTAACCTCCACCAAATTGCACCCTTCATCTGTACATACTACGGCACGTACCATTTTAAAATGAATTAATTCCCGATCTTTTGAAGTGCAGAACACACGTAGTTGGAAATATAATATTGTCTAGTTCAATTCCTTTACCGTCAGTTAACCTGATCCGGATTGAGTTACGAGTTCCTTGTTTAACAGTGAAGTATTGTATTGTCGGGAAGTCAATATGAACTATGCTCTTGTTGCAGGGTTTCCTTTCAAACAATTTCAAATATGGCTTCACTGACGGACCAAATAAAGATTCCTCTACCGCATCACTTTCTACAATTATAACTGGTTGTTCAACTGTTTTTAAAATAGAGCTTAGCTGTTCTACTCTCTCATCTATCAGTTTTGGAACGACATGAGGTTTAGGGATTATTATTTCGATATCAGACGTAAACCAGAAGTCTTCGGACAGCCCAAACAATGTGTTTATCGCAGGAGGAAGTTTGAATTCGAACTGGCGAATTGATTCACTTATAACCACATTTAAATAGGATTCAGGGTCGATATTCATTTCAGCATAAAATCCTGCCTTTTGCAAAATTTCCACAATGTCGTGGATGATTATTTCTGCATCTACTTCTGCGGGTTCATCCATTGTGTATTTAAAATCAATGATCTTTCTCAAATACAGTGTTAAATCCGCGTCAGTAGATGAAATGCGCAATGCATTGTTAAATTTGGGAATACCCCTATGAAACCCAGTGTAAAATCGCGTCTGACCCCTAAAGCCCAAAATGTTTGACATAGTTGGGCTTATTTCTAAAAAATAAGTTTGGTTTTGGTATTGGGAAATCGTAATCTCAACTTTTGGGACATAGGAACCATCAGCTTCGTAATGATACTCAATTTTTACTACATTCCCTAAGAAACGAAGAAATTAACGTTTTTAGTCTCGCCATAAAGCTTACGCCCGTTTCATTCACATTTGCGAGTGGAAAAATATTTTTCGTGAGCTCCTTTACTTCCATTATGTTTCCCGTAACTAAAAACTTCTCGATCTTTTCCTTTTGAGTTGCTGCTGGCTCAACATCTGCGGGGGATTTTATTGTTGCCAGGGAAAATGAATCCGCATATTGTATAGATACAAGTCCGACCGTCCAATCTTTCTCGTGATGTAGCTCTCGCCATAAAAGATTTGAGAAATCTGAACTTGTGTTATTTCGGTACGTCTCCATTGATTTATTACTCATGACAATAGAATAGAAACCGTCTTCCGTAATATCAGATGCCAACATCTTTAGGGTTTGATGATGTTACCCGTACTAGCTCAAAAGAATAAAACGATCCTAATATTTGTTCATCTTTAAGATCCTTTAGACTATACATGGGTGGGTTTGTAGGTAGGACTTTGTCTATGCGAAATATTTCAGTTGTGTAAGTACTGCTACTACCCTTCTCAAAGATTCCTTTTTCCTTCGATATTCTTACTAACTCGTTTGTCTTTAATTTTGCACGAGGTGGTACGGGGTTAATATAGTTTGAATAAATTCTATCCCAAACAAGGTCGGCATTTTTTAGTGTTACCTCTTCTGGAGACATTCCAAGAACGTTGGAGTATTCACTGTTCATTGCTACTACGATTTGGTGTACCACATCAATCCACCTATTCGTGTGATTAGCAAACATATATTTGTATAATCGTTGTCGAATAACTTTGATCTTTTGTTCAGAATGCAATGCTTTTAGTTTGCTAGAGGTTTGGTAGTGCTTGATCTTATGCTTATTTAGCACGGCTTGCACCTCTCTTGACTTAAAAGATGTATCAGAGTCACTCCATAGTCTACTGTATTTATTAGATGTAAGGTGGTCATTAAGAGCCTCTGCACAAAGGGGGGCTGATTTATTTTTTAATAGATATATGAATGTTTTACGAGTAAAGATGTCTGTAAGTACCAGGATCCATTTGATATCAGCGAATTCAATTGACAATATCTCATTTGGAAATGTGATTAATACCTTTCGTCGCTTTCTATCTCCTTTCTTGAACCTAAACTTTGTGTACGTTGCCAGATCTTCTAACGCATTTTTCACCTCTGCAGAATCTTTGAACTTGCTGTTTTTTATAAAATTCTTTAAGGAAGTGAAGGCACCAGCCTTTTCAGGGTTAAGATAGCTTTTTTGAATTTGATTTAGGGCTTGCATCCTCTGAAACCAACTTATATTTTGAATCAAAATGAACCCAACATGATCTACTACAAGTAGATTCCTCTTCAGATTTTGAAAAGTCTGTACTGGGTGTCTTATTGTCTAACTCAGACGTTCTTGCAGACTGATCTTCATGAACAAAGTTTGGAAATATTAATCCACGCGCTTTAAGATTCTCGTACAGCTCATTCGAAATCACCCTTAACATGATACCCATTGTCCACACACGCTTCTAGTACGACATGATTAAGAAGACTTTTTAATACAAGAACGACAAAATATTTTAGTGCCCTCTGATAGCGTACAAAAAATTGTTTCACTTTTTGTTTGTGTAGTATTTTGCGTCTACTGAAATAGGTGAAAAGCTGTTTGTTTTTATTAATTGTTAACTTGTCCTTTTTGGAGCTTGCAAAACGGTGTGTGTTAATTAATATTTCGACGAGGCATTTTAACTCATCATCTGTTACATTTCTTAACAATTTGCTGGCGTCAGCTGTCGACGAGTCAATTAATTTAGTAAGAAAAACTTTATGATTTCCAAGCTTACAATAGCACATTATTCTTTGCAGGAAGAAAAACCATCATTTCCTCATGTGGCCAAATAAAATTTCGAAATCTTATGAACTCTTTACACTGATTACTGAGTGCCACTAATAAAAATCCTCTCCCACTTTTAACTGCATTGTCTAGTGCTTGGTTTAAGAAAGATCCAATTCCTAGTTGCGACCCGAGAACACTTATTTGTTTTCGATCACGCACATTTTTAAATAAGATAAAATATCTAGCATTTAAGCTTAATAACAGATCGG
>JAQIWV010000020.1:0-27273 GCA_034696705.1 Isotomurus plumosus
TGATAATTCAGTCTTCGATACATGATAATTCCAAAAACTCACAAAAAGAGTCCATGTTATTTTCCCTATTCTCTCGCTAGCCATTTCATGTAAATCACTTGTCTGATGCGCTTTATGTTAATTTTCCTTTATTCTGTTAATACTTCCATAATAATCGATGTATTTAGGTCACTAAAAAGCCTTAAAACCTCCGTGTACTTCTCTATTTCATGATCATTCCATTCTTGTGTGCCTTGTGTTGTGTATCAATATTTCTGTCTGACTCCGTATTAAATTGCACATTGTATTTATGTTCACATACTGTGTTTCTTGTCTCACAATTCAATTTATTTACTCTGTAACGTGTTCTTGATTCTCACACACATACTCCATTACGTGATCATCATTTCACCCGTGCCACACCCACTACACACCAACTACGCGAACTTTCAACGTCATCGCCAAGAACAGCGCGGGAAAGGCCTACGCCACAGCCAAACTCATCGTCAAGAACCGACATGACGCCTACCGCGCGCTCCTCAAGAACTCTTCGTGACGTACTCTTCCCAAACAACATTTCGTTGTCGCTCTTCTTCTTAACTTGTGTTTCGTGTACTTTTTCATGTGGCGTCTCCGGTGGTGTCCTTTTGTTTTGCTCTGTGGTTGAGTCGTGTGCTTGGGGACTGTAGTGGGGTACGACCTCGACCTCAGCACAGGGGGACACGTACGGGGACCACGAGCGTCTCTTGAAGGAGAAACTCGGAAACAACAAGATGCAGACGCACGTCAACAAACGGGGAGAGTACCGACACTTCGAGGAGGAAATGGAGACTGAGTTGCAAACAAGCTCGAAGCAACTCGACCTCAACAAGTTCAAGGAACTCAAAGGAGGTCAAGTTCACAGACTCAGCACACGGGAACCATCCAGAACCAAACCACCTTCACCAGAACTGGTGCTCAGATTTACGAGGAACCAATCGACACTGCCAAGCAGACCATTCTCGACCGCGCACAGTAGGTGTTCGGTACGCTATGAATTACCATGTAAACTTCATACATGATAATTGATGTTTGAACTTACCACAACTAATTTGACTTTTCTCTTTATTTATACTGAAAGAGGACAACCTGAAGATAATTTTAAGCTTAATTTCAAGTTATTTGATACATTAATTGATTATATATTTAAGTTCTAATTTGGTTCGTTTTGCCCCATCTTATTTACATTGGTTTTCTAATAACATTAATTTCTCCACAATTAATGTAATTATGATGCAAGTTCCTTCTCTTAGTTAAAATCCATGCGTTTTACTACCATTTGAGACCAATATTATCTCTAAGATGTCATTCCTCTATTTTTGGGAAGTATTTCAAAATGGTTCGTTTTCACCCATAAGAATAACATTATACATGACAATTCAGACCAGTTGCATGATAATTCCAAAAAACTCACAAAAAGAGTATCACAGTTGCAATGCTCTCTCTCCCCATACCACATAATGTAAATTACCTTTGTTCGTTCTATTTATGTTAATTCTTCATGTCCTACGAGTTGCTTCAATAATTTACATTAAGGTCATGTATAAACTTATATAAATACCCTGTTGTACTGTTCTCATTGCTGTTCTCTACGATTTTTGTCTCCATCAACTACTCTGTCTGCCATTTATTATTCTCTGATATTCCTGATTTATTGACTAATTAAACACGTTAATTATACACATACTGTGTTAGTTTGCATTTAATTAGCTCCAGTGATTCACACATCATAATATTGCACTTTATCAAGTCTCTCCAATTGTCATGCACTCGCAGACAATTATCATGCACACTCTTTTCTCATTATTAAACACATATATTATCTCTCTGCCGTGAACTTCTTCATCTACCTGACGTCACACCCCTTCGAGTGAAGTGCCTCACCCACAACTACGCGATTAGTAGGTCACCAAGAAGAACACCTCCTCAGTCTTCAACACTACCAATACCGAGAAACCCCATCCCGCAGTACACGTTGAGAAGGTCAAGGTCACTTTTGGAAGCGTGTCTCAAGGCCCAAAGGAACAAGTCATTGTGGCTGCTGTGAGTGGGGCACCCTGAAACAATCGAAACTGTTGCAAATTGTCTGTTCATCCCCAGGGAAGTCATGTCTGCGCAGATTACAGACAAAAGTGTTGCTGCCCAGAAGATGAAGGTCGAAGCCTTTAAAACAGTCGCAGGGGGAGTGGCTCCTGTTCCAAAGGATAAAGTCGCTGTGGCCAAGAACAACCAATCTCATTTACGTCCCCTGAAGACTCCGCTCCTGCTGAACCGACTAAAGAACTCGTTGCTCCTCAGGAGCCGCTGAAGATGAAGAAGACTGAACAGACGAAGGCGACTGAAGAAGTCAAAGAATACAAAAGAGTAAAAAAGACGAAGGGAGTCAAACCAATGCAAACTGCTCCTCAGGAGACGCAGCAGCAGACGACGGAGGAGGTGACTGTCAAAGAAAAGTGCAAAGATGAGAAAGCGGAGGAAGGGTAGGAGAAAGGAGAAGAGAAAGTTGTCCAAGAACAAACTGTGACCTTCACCAGTCCAACTGTCACTGTTGAAGAGTATCACGAAGCTTTCACTGAAGAAGTGATTGGAGACACTGAAGAGGTCAGGCCAGAGAAGAGACGACCACAAAAAAGGTTAAGACAAGCCTGAAAAGAAATCTGTGACCTTTGCCACGTCTACTGAAGAACCAGGAGCTCTCTTTGAAATAAAATTTCGAAGAAGAAGATCCACAGAAAGCTCTTCAACAAGAGGAACAGTAGTAAGAGTAAAGCGAACGAAGAAGCCCAAAAAGACAGTAATGACCCAGGAAGGTCACGTAAGGTTCACTTCCTCTGAGGAGCAGACTGAGGAGGTTTTTCGTTTGGCAGGGTGAGACTGGAGTCTCCGGTTGCCCCGGCGGGGAGGGCGGAGTCGGAGATTAGCTCGCAGTTTAACTCGTCAGTCTGCAGTCTGCTCTTCCACGCCAACAAACACCTCATTATTTCTCTTCCACAAATTAAGTGCGCTATTTTCCCGTGAGTATCGAAAATTGTCAAAAGTTTTCCTCCTCCTGCTTTGTCGACTTCGACGGATAATTCTTCGCTCTCTTCCGACTTCCGTTTGAGATGGACACCACGGCATCCAATGTGAATAAGTAAGTTTCATTTTTTAATATTTAGGAGTTGTTTGTGTGACTTGTTTTTTCTTGTGTAGGCTGTTTTTACTGCCCGAGGAGGTCAAGGAGGTCATTGTGACCTTTGTGGGGAGCGGAAAGGGGGCTACAAGGAACCTTCTCACTCTCCGCGAGGTCTCAAAGGAAACAAGACGCTGGATCGACCCTGTCGACGCCGACGCGGTTCTCCCTGAGCGGAGGAAGAAGCTCCTTTTCTCCGTGTCAACTGTTCGGATGAACTCGGACGTTGACTCCCTACGTCGCTTCCTCCGTACAAAGCCAATTTACGGAGTGACTGCGCTCTCACTGGACATTGGCGGAATATGTGAGTCGAAGAAATTTACTCCAAGGAGCGTTGACCTTTGGAGTGAGTTCATTCACTTTTGGACTCCGCGACTGGAGACGCTTGAACTCCGGAAGAAGTCAGGTGACAGCTACGACGGTCTTTCTCCTCAAGTTGTCCAGCTGCTGAGTCTCCCGCGTCTGCGAGATGTAAAGGTTGACTTTGCACTAGACATAGGGTCAATGCCTTTTGCACCCTCCTTTGGTCAAGTCAGTGACCTCTACTTGATGTCCATTTTTGACGAGTGGGGAGACCAAGAAGCCTCTAGGAACCACTTTTACGCGCAACTGGCCACCAACAACAACCTGAAGCGATTCCACGTTGACCTCCCGTCAGAAGAAGACCTGTGCATCCGACAGTTCATTGACCTCCAGAAAACCAACTCCTCTCTTCACTATTCTATTGGACTTCCATTAAACTTGAGTGATGAACTCTTTGTTGAATTCATGACCTCCGTATCTGCTTCCCAATCGACAATTAACCTTCGAATTTTCGACGGAAATTTCACCTCGGCTGTGGAGGTTCTTGGAGCCAATTTGCGAGAGGAATTTTTCAGTCGGGTGACGAGCGTTGAAGAGTGGCGCAGGTTCAATTCAGATTCGATTCCTATCCTCTCCGAGTGTAGAGCGCTGGAAATTCTGCGCAATCTTACCGCGTCCCCTGAAATTCTCCAGCGACTGAGTTTTCCACAGGGGCTGAAAGATTTGGGAATCACCCGAGGACTTATTCCTATCAATATTCTTCCTGCAACGCTGAGTTCGTTGACCCTGGAGCGATTCTCTTGCGATGTTGATAACCTCATGAGTTCTTTGACTTTCCTGAGTACCACTTGCCCTTCGCTGGAGACCTTAAAGGTTAACTGGAACTCTCTTTCGTTAGCCAGGAAGAACCTTACAGGACTTGTCGAAAGGTCATCTGGATTCGAACGTAAGATTATTTTTCATTTGTAACTATTCAGTGAGTCAGGTCAAGTTTCCCTTTGTGTTTTAGGACTGAGGTCATTGACCTTCTCCTTTGAGGTGTACAACCCCCACTTCGAAACTGTGCCTGACATGCTCCTCAAGTGGATTCGTCTGGACAGCCTTTGCCTGGAACACGTCGCCTTGCGAGCAAGGAAAGCGAGACCTAGGAGGTGTATCTGTTGTGGAGAGACTCGCTTTGACGACATTCCAGTGGTAAGAGATTTCGAAGAGACATGCATCAATTCGATGCATTGTTGCGACCGTTTTCCAGTGACTCGTCCATGTTTTTTCTTTCAGGTGGACAAGCAGCTGTTAACGCGGCTTCGCACTGGATCGATTGCAAACACTCTTCAGGTGTTTGACATTCGAAAGGGGTCAGTGACCTTAGATGGAGCACCTGCGTTGAAGAGCTTCAGGTCATTGGCCTCGCTTAACAGAAAGCGACGAGAAGCGAAGGATGGACGCGGGCCGTGGATGCGACAAAACTCCGTGCTCTTCCAACTTGCAAAGTAGCTGAATGTCCATGGAAATCTTTTATTGTTAGTCACTTTGTTTTGTTAAAGCAATAAAGATCCAAGAGGTCACTGACCTACTGAACTTTGACCTTTCCCTTTCTCGGTTTTAAACATTTCGTTCTGTCATTTTGTGGAGTCCCAGGCTGCCCCGGCAGGGAAGGCGGAGTCGGAGAGTAGCGTGCAGTTTGACTCGTCTGCTATTCCACAACAAGAAGAAACTGCCGTGGGGTAAAATGGAATATCGACGTTGTCACCTTCATCATCGCCACGATATCGCAAGAAGGAAGTTGGAGCAAGTCAAGTCCAGACATCAAGAACATTTGGAATCAAACCCGACTCAGTGCTCACTCGTGACTTGTCTCTGACGGCTAGCAAAAAAGTTTCAAATAGAAGTAATTCAGAGACACGTTTCTTCTACAGCGGTCGTCTCATCCAGCCGTCTTCCTTCTGTCCAAAAAGGGTTGCCGAAGGACATTGAGGATTTTTTGGTTGCTCACGAGTTTCCTGTTCAAGCTCTTAGCTGTCACAGCTTCATCTTGAACTGAAGAAATCTTCGTCAGTGTCATCAAGTGAAGGACAGTCTTCGGAGGAATCAAAGAAGTGGCAAGCAGAACCGGTGGAGAAGGACAAGTGGATCAGCAACGACTTGGAACTCTTCTGAGGAAGATTGTGACTCGGTGGAAAAGCGAAAACTACACTGCAGAGTCTCTAATTTCCTTTGCGCTTATCGCGTGGGCTGTGAGTGAGGTAAGCGCAATTAAACTGATTTTTAAGTAGTTGAATTATATTTCTTGAGAAGATTAACGTGAGCAGTTATTAAAGCTGTAATTAGATTGGGTTATGCGAGAGATAATTGTTTAATAACAAAATGTTACTGTTCTAGTTCAAGATATAATAATCGAAATGGAACAACTTCTTCCGACTCATCTTCGTCCTTCCCGAGACGAATGTCCTGAGTAAAAATGACTTCGGTTGTAAGTGACGCTGATTTAGGAAGGAGCTTAGAAGCCGTGGCGACAGAGCGACTTTGAACATCCACGAACTCCACCTGACATTTCAGAAAGCTTTTGGCTGGAACAACTCGCATGTGTACGAGTTCCGCATTGGACTGGAAATGTTGGGACGTTGTTGACAGGCTTTATTTGAACCAACTTGCATCCCAAGAAGTGAGTTAAGTAACGTGGGATTAACAGTCAATTAATAAAGTGACTGACACTTAATGATTGTGTAGAGTACCGCGCAGGAATGGAAGAATCTCGGGAGAAACGAGCGTACGAGTATCTTTGGAAGGAAGGCGACGTCGCCTTCTACAGTTGACTAGGGGGACATTTGGGACAACAACATTCTCCTGGACAAGGTTGTCGATCGAAAGGCCGGCGAAAAGTGCCCCAAAATCATAAACGGGAAGTTGCGTCCTCCACCAGAAAGTTTCCCAATTCCGATTCCGTAAGAATCAGTGCATGGAACTTCGGAACACTCCCGTTTCTAAGGTCGTTGGTCTTGTCTGAAGGTGACGTTGCTAGGCAACCTGCTGTGTTTCCTGGAGAACTACCGGAACATCGTGTCGGGGTATTTGCATCGCTGGGTTATCTCCAAAAAGTTCGAGTTGGACAGGAAGGGCTTATCGAGCTCAGAACTCAGATGGGGAATCAAGCAAGCCAAGGAAGGAAAGTTTGTGCCATTTGTACCAGCGAATTCCCTTGTGACAAGTGAGGTGATGAGTTCCAGTGCCTTTGGAACTGTTCCAGGACGCTCATCCTCCGGAAGAGTTCTTGGAAACGTGAAGAGTCTTACACAGAGCCCACGATACGACGCCTACGCTACGATTGGGGACCCCAAGGAGGAAAACGATGAGGAACGGAGGAAGGAAGGCTTAAGGAGTGAGTCAAGTTCACGAGAAGAAGTTTAGAGGTCAATACCCGCCAAGCTATAAGCTGTGTCAGCCTTAAGTGAAAAGTATGGAGCTGAGCATTGGCTCCGGACTCAAGCTGGAGGAGAGTTGGAGCGGCTCCTCCACATTCCTGCGAGACCACATGTTTCCTTGGCTGACGGGTTTTCCAGAAGTTTGCCTCATATTGTGTCGCCTGGAGAAAGAATGAGTTCAGTGACCTTTTCCACAACTCCTGAAGGTCAAGGTCAAGTTCACATGGGAAGTCCAAAGGTCACAGGATGCTTGACATCTCCTCCTGAAGAGTTCTACTCGAGTTTCTCCCAGTCTCAACTTGAGTCGTCTCAGAATCCAATGGATTTCCCATTGCCACTCACAATCAGTTGCCCATCATCCATCAGCCTCTCCACTTAATCTTTTTAATTACAAGTTATTAACATGACCAGGTTTGCTTGTAAGATCACTTGACTTATCTGTGGGCTTATCTTACAACTCTTTAACGTATCTTGTGCTTATCTTGCAGGTAAGGAGTGCGAAACAGATGTCTCCAAAGCGTGCAGTCTACACGATCCTTCTTCCACTACTGTCCCCACAAGAACAACCAACTCATTTCCCTGAACCCATGGGAGTGCGTCTGTGCTAAGCTTGTCTCTCAAGAATCCCATTCCAGAGGCGGACGTGACCTCAAGGTTAACTCAAGTGTCATTGGGTCCAAAGAACCACGGGTGAACTGGAGAAGGTCAGTGACCCAACTGGCAAAGCAACTGAAGAACAATTGTGACAGGATCTTTGACTCTTCGATTCCCTTTGTGATTGACCTGAGTGTCCTGCGGAAGGTCATTGACTCTATCGACTATCTGGGATCAGAGTACTTGGAAGACTCGTTGGAATGGAGAGACCTCGTTCTGTTCCTCTCTGACGTTTGTTCCCAGACGCTATCTCTTTGCATAAGTTCCTGTGGAAAACCTTCCACTTCCAACAACAGTTCCTCTTCCACCAGTTCCAAAGACGCTTCCCCAGTTTCCCAGGTGTACTTGGGTCTGTTCAAGTCCCTCCAGTTCTTGGAAATCCGGAAAACTCCCGTTTCCAAGGTCGTTGGTCTTGTCTCCATCAGAAGCAAACTGAAGCTTGTCAAGTGTTCCCGATGCATTTCTCACCTCTCCCAACTCTTTGGAAGTTCCGAATCCTCCTCCGCAGTTCCCGCAGTGTGGCCAGAGCTCACTGACCTTGACCTCAGTTTGAACTTTATCTCGGGGTCACTGAGTCCCCAGGACGTTGACCTCTTGTCTGTCCTCCCTTCCATACATACGCTCAACTTAAGCAGAAACCGGATAACCTCACCAGACTCTTCGTTCACTCGCGGCCTCAATGCGCTTTGTGTGTTAAACTTGAGTAACAATCAACTGACTCACGTGTCCCCCATTCGCCCCTACACTCGAGGAACTCTACTTAAGTTACAACTACATTGCTACTTTGACCTCTCGAAGGTCGTCTCAGGTCAATAACCTGTCCCCTCCAGTGTCCAAATTCAGTTTAAGTAATGTTTTTGTGAATATGGTATAAGGAATCAGATGAGAAATAAATACTTAGACATATTAAAATCCTGCACCCATAATCAGTTTTTAATACCCGTATTGATTTCTCAAGCGACGTCTCTCCACTGATCATGATTTGAATCCAAAACTAACTTTGACGAAGTCTTTCTATTCTTGCGTAATGATCAACGGTATAGTTAATTATTTACCTTTCTCCTATTAAACGATAGCTGATGATGTTCTAATCTATCAAATCTAAGGATGTAAATATTTATCTGTTGCATAAATTCTATTTGTCCAGCATTTTGCACCCTTCCATTTCAAGTAAAGTCTCGAAACATATTTTCTGTGCGAAGACACACAAGATGAAAGTTCCATTCGCAGGAGATATGAGGAAACGCACATTCCCTCAGCTTCCTTTATTATTTTTACGTGTGAGAAAGTGAATCAAACTTTCTGGTCTGTGCGAATGCAATCTCCCCATCTCTACTGTACTTTACAGTTTTTTACAACAGAAATCAAGAGGAACTGATGAGATTCTTAACACAAACTGAGATTTTGTATTTATTTATGGAGTTCGGACGAATATATTAGAAACATACACACGATATATATGGTCTTGTAGACATTCAGAATTTGTTTGACCGGTCACGTCTTTGAAAGTGTGAAGTTTCGTTTGAAACTACCGGTGTGCAGCACACACATGTAACATAAGTATGAAACCATTTTCCATGAAAACTATGGTGTGTGTAACTGTGTGTGGGAGAAAGCGCTCATTCACTTCAGGACTTCCAAAAATAAAAAGATTGGAATTCCATGCAACTGCCAATCTAATTTGTCTCTTTTAAGTACGATGCTTGGAAGTAATCTAATCACCGACCAGTTCTACATCCTATCCTACCTTCGCTGCCTGATCGAGATTTTTATTATGATCAAATCTTTTCATAAAACTGTATGGGGAAGTGGAATGCAAATACGGAATTGAAAGACTCTCCAATCTGGGAAATCATCCAGGAGTAATATTAGCTTCTTCACATTGAAAAGTCCAGGGTGTGTCTCAATGAAGAGTCTACATGACCTGGAACTGTTTCGATCTTGAAATTTTTTAATGCAGTTGTAAAGTACAGGAAAAGAGACATTTTGACGAGGAATTCCCCAAGGCATATACGCTTTCCTATACCGAAAGGAATCAATCTCTCATCTTTTACAAAAAGACCTTGAGAGTCCACGCCCTTTGGCCACTCCCACAATTGTAACTGGAATAAAAACAACTTTGTTTTACCATTTTTAAGATAGACGGGATTTGTACCAACTTTGTAGCCGAGAGATGGTTTATGCAGAACTTTCATAAATTAAGTTTGATTCAGGTGAAATAGGAGTACTGCTTAATTGTGATTCTAGAGAAACATACCTAAAGAAACATTTATGATCGATACTCATGATTAAGTTCTTGTCCAGACAAGTCCAAAGAATGTGCAGCTTCAGTTTCAAATGGCAAGTCAGCATTAATAGGTTCGTGGATTGAAAATCGTTTGGACAAAAGTGGGATGGATGAAATGAGGAATAAATCATGCGACTCTACGCCATGACTTGGGAATGAGCAAGTTCTTCATATTTATGAAATGATGTTAGATAGTTTAGGTTTTCCGTTTAAGATTTGTGTTCTTTTAATTTGTACCCATTTCCTACCAAGACTTCACCAGAGATTCTAATAAACAAAAATTCTTTTTTAACATTGTTAAAAGCTCCTAGGTTGACTTCACACGGAAATACACTAGTTTTTTCAATAAAAAAAGAATACACAAACACACACACACTTATTGTTCCTTTATTACCATTCAAATGATACACACAAGCACAAAGAGTCTCGAACCTCTGAGACTTCATACGTCTTGGTGTACACATACATTTGAACACTTACTTATATTCCTTGTTTTAGAGGAACGAAAAAGCTCTTATTGTAGGAAATAAAAAAAACAAATGGGTAACTAGAGAGTCTATCTGTGGAAGATAGAAAAGCATACTGTTGTGAAGCAAACATTCAGGAAAGCTCTCTTCGTCTCGAACCCTAAATAGTCCAAGCCATCTCGCAAAGTCCCCTCAGACATGTTTGATGAAACGACTAAACTCCAATCTTCCAGAGCAATCAACTGTCATCTTGTGTTATGTTACTTGAGCCTTGAAAACCGTGTCACCTTCCATTCATCTTATTTGCATAACGGAGATTTTACACATCAATGAGTTAGCCCACATTCACTGAGATCCTACCCTACAAGAGATTCCCTACAAGAGATTCAAGTGTCAATAAGAAACGTGAACGAGATAAAAACTCTCAACTACACTTGTTACTTTTCACTGTCATCTGTTCTTTTCAACGGAGAAATAACTTCATCTTTTATTCAACAGTGCCAAAAGATTGAACAGTTATTATCACAACCATCTTTAAGTTATATTTCATCACGTCATTGTGAGAACCGTACGTTACCTCCCAACCCCCCAAAAATACCAATCCATTAGTAAAAACCAGATGCAGTTCTAAGTGAATCTTCTATAAAGAAATTGCAAGATTTCATTGAAAGAAACAGAGTTGGTGGAGGAATGGAAAAAAATGAAATTAAAAAGAAAGTAATGATCACAAGTCTTTCTACACACTCACAAGCAATAAGACTTTTTTCGGAGGACTTGAATGTATTTTGTATTTGATCAGAAAGGAGAAAGTGAATTGAATAGCGAAAAAATTAAAATTGTTCTTCATCTCGGCGGATGAAAGGGAGTATAAAGGAAATTAAGGAATTCAAAAGGACCAACGTCATGTTTTATTAGTCCTTCGTAAAAAGACCTTCTCTACAGTTTTGTGACGACGGAGATGATCATCATTGCGATGTTTCAACGGCCGTTTGCTTTCCTTCACGTACAAGTTACTCAGTCCATTCCACACGTAGCTGTGTCCCATTTCTCCACGAAACAGAACTTCACATCTTCTAATAATAGTTCAAATGCAACCTACTCCCGTCCTGTTGAATCCTAATGTCTGTTTGGAAACAAGAAATAAATGACGCCACTTACACAACAATCATACAACATATATATTATAGTCCACACCTTGCATTTATGTCAGATAGATTCAAATATTACATTTGTGGAACATATATATGCATATGTATAGACTGAATTATGATAGGCAGGAGGAGGGTATGTAGTCTGTGTTTAGTAATTACATCCACAGGGACACACAGACCAAGGATTATGATAATAAACAAGGAGAAAGTGAAAGATGACGACTAACACTCTCAAATTCATAAGAGAGAGGTTGCTAAAGTAAAGAAATGGTTTCCCATGACTTTACCCACCTTAAACACCAACACCTACAACATAAGTCTTGTTCTCTAATCATTTCCTGGAATAACAAGAAGAATTTCTTAAGCACGACACGAAGGAAATCGTGTCGAGGTTACGAACTTTCTCACGGATATTATATTCAAGAAATGTTTCATTCCTTGTAATTTATAAGTAATTTATGTAACATCGTGGGCAATGGCCTTGTGGAATTTACAGGCGTTTCCGATGCTACCGAAGGAGACGTGGAGAAAGCAAAAACCGGCATTCTGGCATTCATTACATTGCGTGAGTTATTCCAGCGTCTCCAGAGAGTCTACTCACATACTTTCACAAGTCTTAAGTGTAATTGTTTTTATATTACTGAGTTCCAAGTCCCTTTTCACTCTCTGATTAATCACACATGTAATATCCAATATTCTACAGAGAAACCCTAAAACGTGAATGTTATTAATTCACCAGGAACAACGTCTCCTCAACAAGACAGGAAACAAACAAAAAAGTCTCAAAAGTCTTATAGTAATAAATGATTTACTTTTACTGTCCCCACACACCCACACACTTGCGTCTCCCCAAAAGAAAGCAAACCAGGGAAAACAAAATACCACGCGGATGTTGAAAGCATTGCTAATTTATTATCCTCTTTTTTGTCCACCTTCTTGAGCCAAGAAACGCTCACAAGAGGCATAAAGATTAACGTGGTAATTTACATTAAAATAGAAATCATCATTACATTCGTCACATTTGAAAAATGATGGAAAAGGGAGTCCAAACTCTGGTTAAGATTTAATGTGGGGGAACAAGAATCAAGAGGATTAATGTGTGACGAGAGATTGGCAATGACGCTGGTCATCATGTCTCATACGATGAAAGTACTTAAGGACGCTTTCACCACTCGGCAAATGTAAGTGTGGTGGTTTTCCTTTTGTTCCTTTTTGAAGAACAGCTTTCGTTTGCATGAAAATATATACTCTAAATTCAAATTCTAATGCGTCGTTCTCTCAAATATAACGCTTATTAAATCCACACATACGTACCACACTTTGAACCTTGTGAAGTGGAGGAAGTCTGAATTCATAATTTTAGACATTACAGTAGTTTCGGGGAGACCCTTGAGATGATGACAATGATAAGCGTCTTTTGTAGGTCCGTATGTTTGTAGTTTATATTTATTTTTTAATATATATTACGTGTGTACTTACGGTGAAGTCGATAGAGACGGAGATGAAGTCTTTTGTGGGATGAGCAGATGAAACTAAAGTTATAGGATTTAAAGAGGCTATGACTTGTAAGCTGTAAAGTGCCGTGGGTTCCTTCCTTCCTTTTTCAACAAATTTAAAGCATTTCAATGGGGCGAGTTGACAAGATATAGGCATAGGTATGTGCATAGTGCATAGGTATGGATATAGGTATATTATTCACATAGGCATATATAAAAAGGGCTGAGGAAAGGAGCCGGAAAGAAAGACAGATGGATGAGATGGCCTAGAGCAAAGCTAGAAGAAATTCCTTTACGAATTTATTCCAAATCATTCTCCCTCAATCCTTACAAACAGCCGAACTCATTCAAATGATTTTTGAAGAAGCAGAGGACAAACGAAGGCCGGTCTGCATAATGTAAGTACTCTGGCTCTGAAAGACAAGAAGAAGTATTACTAGTCTCATTTAGATCTTGTTTATCTGGTCCTTTGAAAGGGGAGGCAGAATGAGTGGGCTATTTGTACTCGGTGAATGGCAGATCTCGGAGAAAGCAATAATAACGAATGGATTTGTTTTTGAAAGAAAACTCTTTTATCTTCCACACTTCGTTTGCAAATGCATCACTTGATAATGGTAATGATGATGTTGTCAACTGAAACAAAACCTATTCACTCGGCTGTCCTGAATTGCCGAGTATAGGGCTGTTCATCTCTTCACGGGACATTCAAAGTAACAACAGAGTCTGTGGAAATGACTAGACAATCACCAGAAAGTGGTGACCTCAATCAACCGAGGATAAAGAAAGGGACTTCCTCAAAAGACGAATAAAGAGACCCATTCACAGACACTCACCAAACACATCATTCAATCAATTCATCCATGACTCCTTTTCTCCTTAATGTCCCCTAACATTCCCTTAAGTGCTGTGTTTAAATACAAGTGTATTTATAGAGAGATAGTAAGTAAGAGTTATAGACAGTACATATACTTAATTCAGGAAATCAACTCTCAATTTTCCCAGAAACTGCTGGGACAACATTTTTGGGTGATTTGATCGTCTGAAATCCCACTTGACGATATTCATATTCTCTATCTAGACAAGATTATTTTTAGACTAGTTTTTATCAACTTGCTTATGCAGTTTTAGTTTAGTAGCCACGAGGGAAGACAAGACAAACTGCTAATTTGACACTGACTCTCTAACGATAAGACTCGCTTCCTTCTTAATGGAGTTTTCTTGAGCTTGAGGTAATTAACTAGGGGAACTTCCGACGTTCCGTACACAAAATGAATATTATGATTAAGTCACAATCTATTATTTACGGCTTGTCACAAGACAAAGGTTTTCTCTTTCGTCAACAAAAGACTCAACTGATTACTTATTACAAGAGAAGAGTGAGAGATCCTAATAAATATCAAGACTTTCTTCAAGTCAGTCTCTCTGATTTCCATACTCACCAGCTTTCCGAGCTCAATTTACTTCCCTATTCAATCCAACATAACATTTCGAAATTTACCCTCCGTCCGTGTTTGCTCCCGTCTCTCTGTTTACCAAGGACGGATTATTTTTACTGAAACTAATAAGTAAGCTTATTGACTCTCGTACAAACATACATACATACATATATATTCATACAGATAAACAAACAGTGTGATGTATGATCACGTAAACAAGCGGATGAGCACAGAAACTCAGAATAAAGCTCTCATTTCTTATCTGACGAGACTCTTTTATGTTTTTACGAGAGATCGGGTGTGGAGGTCAAACAGACTGTAATTGCATCAAAAGGACCACAGAAAGAACTTCCATATTGGATGCGAAGTGTGAGAGCCTCTTCCTGTGTTGTGTATCCTTCAGTATGGAGATGAAGCTGCTTCACACTTGACGGAAGTTCCAAAAAGATTTGATTTCATTCCAGCATTTCCCACACACACGCACATATACAAAATCACCACTCTTGTTCTCACCCACCCGAAGTCTCTCTCCCATATCATCAAAGCTTGCGGAGTCGGATAAACTTTTATCCTCGTTAGTCCGTATCTGAAGAATCTAAGCTAATGGGTTCTCATTAAAAGTGATGAGGTTGCATCTGAGATTGTTAATAGAATGCCTTAAATATCTGGGGCAGTCTGCGACTCACTGTTATCGATCATCTTCTCCTGCTGAGGACGTCATTTATTGAGAACAATTCACTAACGTAAACGGGAAGACCAGAAATAATCCCGGAGGGGCTTAAACAGAGGAATCCACGTTTCTCTGGTTTCACACGCTAATCCAGTACAAATGACACTTCCCGTTGATTCTTGGGGACTAAGAGTCCTTCATACACATCTCCACACTTAATCTCAGAGCTGTCTATTCTCCTGCAGGGTACGGGAACACGGCTCCTCGAACGGCTTCCGGGAAAATCCTGACGATGTTCTACGCCGTCATCGGAGTGCCCCTCATGCTCCTCTGGCTCTCCAACATCGGCACACTCATGGCCAACACCTTCAAGTTCGCCTACTCCCACGCCTGCTGCCCCTCCTCCTCCTCCAGGTCATCCAGGTCCGTCCACAAGCACCTTCAGCCCTCCTCCATCCAAGTCAAGTACTCCGTCTCCGCCAAGACCTGCGAGACACATGTCGTCCAGGGGGAAGGCTTTCCGCCACCCCCGGGGCCCTACCAGAACCCCCCCGCCAACGGGAGGACGCGTCGGGGGGGCGGCCTGCGGAGCTTGGACGCGGGGGCGAAGCAAGTGCTGCTGGAGTGCGCGGAGTACAACGTCCGGACGGAGGACGACGAGCGAAGCCGCCGCGTCCTCCAGCAACTGACGCAGACTGACGACGACTCGGGGAACAGCGACGACGTGGAGAGCGTCGTGGAGTGTCGCGCGCTCTCTCCGTCCTACTTCCCCCCGCCCCCCTGTGATAGCAAACTCAGAGAGGTGGCCATGAACGGGGGCACTGAGGGCACCCCCAGCAAAGTCCCCCTACTCCTGAGCAGGGGTGCTGGGGGCTGCGAGGGGGGACCGGACCTGGTGGAAGTGGTGGAGGAGCCTTACCGGGAGGGGACGAGGAGGGGCTCCCACCGGCCGTTCAGTGAGCAGCGCGTCCCCATTTCGCTCGTGCTGGTGTTCGTGGTGTTCTACATTATGGGAGGCGCCATGGTCTTCAGCATTTGGGAGGAGTGGAACTTCCTCGAGTCCGCATACTTCTGCTTCATCACGCTCTCCACCATCGGCCTCGGTGAGTCTGGAGTCATACCGGGTGAGTCCCTCAGAAGATACATTGCTAGTCTTGTCTTCCAGGAGACTACGTCCCAGGGAGGTCCCCCAAGTCCGCGGGTACAGAGGAGGGACACGCCCAGCTCATCATCTGCTGTCTCTACTTGGTCCTCGGCCTGGCCAGCATCGCTATGAGCTTCAATCTGGTCCAGGAGGAGGTCGCGGCCAAGGTCAAGGACATCGCCAGGCACATCAGAATCATCAAGGACAATTCCCCCCACTGAACACTCCCCAACTGTGGGAAAGTCTCCAATCTCCTGGAAGCGGCTGTAAATGTCATCCCGAGAGTCTTTTATGCCCAAGGAAGTCCAATAAAAATTATTAAGACGGGGAGAGGTGTTCAAATGGAGAAAGTCTACCGCACAACTTCCTTTATTAGGTTACGGCCTCCACTCCATCAACCCATTACACAAGTTGTTACGTTGACAAATAACATTTAACCCAACTTCACTTCCAAAGTGTTTATCGCTTCATCTCAAGTCTTTAATTTTTCACAAGCACACAACCCAATCACAGACTTGTAGAGTGTAATGGTAATTGCCTGAGGATTAAGTCATCTCGTGTGTTGATTGGACTCTATGTGTACTTAACACTCATGTACTCGCTGTGCTTACTAAAGTGTACAATAATAAGTGGCTTTCCACTCACTTCATTTTAAGCCTCAGATTTCTTTCTTCCACTTTTACACACAGAGGGGGCTTGGAAATGTTGGAATAGAATTAAACTTTTCCCCCGTTTCTGTCTTTAAACTTTAACTGTATTTCACCTTTAATGGAAACTCAGTTAAGAGACCAAATCCAATTGACGAAAATCGCATTTCTTTTTCGGAAGTCGTCTGTCCGTGTCCACTCCACACACTTTTGACTTTTACTTGTCACTTCACTTCTCAAAAGTCTCTCTAGTCTTCATTGATGACACAATTAAATTGCGAAAGGGGCACATGACACACGCAGAAGTGTCTACCATCACAAAAGAATTCATGTGTAAGAGAACCTTCCTCCATTTAACTGTCCTCCATCCTTAATTCACAAACATCTCCTAAACTTTCTCCTCACGATGGCAAGGCTATTAAAGATTTACGATCGATCGATATACGATCGTTTAAATTCAACGCACCGCATACTCCCGTACGCACGAAACAATATTGAACTAAATGCATTCCAGCAATTCCAGCTTAACTCGTAAATACTTCGCGTCATGTCATTCAAACTACACAGTAACATTCAAAACTCCAATTAACAATATATATAAACCCAAAAGAGCAAGAACAAGTCAGATTGAGATTAATGCGGAAAGTTGCTTAAAGTCACTTTTAGCTCTAACTTCCGCAGAAGTATATAATATGTACATAATATATATATATATTACACTATTATAATCCATAAGGTAATGTCCCACTGAACAAAAGGAAGCGTAAACGTCTCCACAGGAGATTCAAACGCTAAACAACTTTAAAATAGAATATGGGATTCTGGTGCTTTGTCCCAAGTCTACTCTCCTGTATATAATTATTATACATACATTATAATACATATTTAGATATACAACAGTCACTTTACGGAACTTGCTTATAATACAAACTTTTCCAAATTACTTTTCTTCTACTTAATACTTACGGGCTGTGTAATATCTTTTGTGTATCGTGTCTCCATACTTAAGATAAGATCGTTGTGTACTATATAACTATATCTAATTAAAATATACACAACATACGGTTATGATGCATATACACACACAACATATTTTACTGCTTAGTAAATACTTATACACTTAATTACACAAACTACACTAAAATCTACACGTGCTTAATCCATTGAATATGCTCGAATGCTTTGTAAAATATCTATTACGTGTTAAGTAAGAGGAACAAAATTTAATATGAATTATAAAAACACTCTCAAATTAAATTGAACATTGAGATTATTTGAGGTGAAAAATAAAGCCATCCAGCAGAGTAAAGGTAATATATATATTTGTCGAGTTATTTATTTCCTTTGCAGTCGCATCTTAAAATTCCAACAAGAACAAATACTAAAACTTTCACCATAAGCAAACAAAAGCCAAATGAATTGAAAGTTTATCATGGTAAAGGTGTTTTGTTAAGTGTTAATTTACTGTGAGTTTGTAATAATTTATGGCTTTGTGGGACTCACCACCTCGTAAAGAATGTTTTATGGAGGAATAAGAAAGCCGTGTGTATATTTGTCAGGTAAAATTTTTTGAGTGAAAGTGAGTCTCAAAGATTCAACATTATTCCTGTGAGCTTTTATATTAAAAGTCTGTCTTTGGGTGGCAAGTTCTCAACGTTAACTTTATTTTGAGGGAAAATTTCATTGAAAGATTCCACACGGGAGGATTTCCTCCTAGAATACTTTATTATCATTTTGATGTGCAACACACATAAACTCCATTTATAAAACTGCTCGTAAAAGTATATAAAACATACATGAGGATGAATTTAATTTTGAGGTTTTAGTCTATTCCAAGTTTTGAGTAAATTGCGTGTGTTTGTTCCTTAGGGGCGTGGAGCTTAATGGTTCTAACATCAAGGAAAGTAATTTACTCCGTTAATACTAAAGTAGCTTTTACAAGAAGAGAAAGTTAACAAGAGAAGAAGCAGGTTGAATGAATACAAAGGTAGAGGAAGAGTCATTCAATTTCCAAACCAATTAGTACGAATTGACTGGGATTAATGAGCTCCGTGTTAAATGAACTAAACCTGTGAAGGATTACAATTAGGTGATTATGTCCGGGTGTATTCAGACATTCAAATTCAGAGGTACACAGTTCAAGAGACTACACAAGATTGATACAGTTTCAGAATCCAACTTTAATTAGAAATTAGAATTCACTCACACGAGGATTTCGGTCAGGTGCGCAAACTAATACATCAAAAGAAAGAAACCACAGTAAAGTAAAGGAAAAGGAAAAATAAAATGTGAATAAATTCACAATTATTCCGCGACTAAAGTGAAAGTGCCAAGTGCATTGAAGGGCAATGTAGCGTGAGAGATCGTTTAACAAGTAACAAGCAAGTTTAAAAGTTCAGAAAATCAGAAAAAACACACATGATCTCTAATACATAATGCTGGAAATATAAAATATTCAACACTTGTGACTTGTGCAGAACTTGTATGAGAACTTCTTCAGCAGGCACACAACACCAGTTTGGTACAAATAAACTTGTACACACTGCACGAGGACACGATGATGTTGAGTTGAGTAATTACTTGGAAAGCAGGGCTGCAGGGCAATCAAATGAATCCCTCATTTTTACTCCCTCACAAGTTTTCTATCTTCCCACATGGAATCCTTTCACATAAGTAAATGTTCCCGTGATGAAACCCTTCTTTGCAAACAAACAGTCACGATAAGACATATCTCCCACTATAAAGTGTGACAAGACAGGACAAAACTAATTCTGAATCTTTCTCTGTGCTGATCGAAGTAAAGGCACAGCTAAGACTTTTGATATAGTTTCTTTAAGGGCTGTCCATAAACCTCGAGGTCTTGTGGAGGGAGAGTGGGGGTAGTCAAAACGCCACGGAACGCCACGTGAGGGGGTCTGTCAAACTGTCAAGTCTGTCAAGGACCTCGTGGTTTTTTTTTAAATTCTCAACAAAAAATTTTCCACACTTTTATGTAATCTACACAATAGAATTAATCAAATAACACGATTTTCTATTTAAATTCAAGGTGGGAAACAAGCAACTTAATTTCAACCTCCATTCATCCCAATAAAACAAAAGTCATATGCAACACTCCGTAAAGTCATTACAACTACAAATAACACGTAATAATATCACTATCAGCCAAAAAGCCTAGTCGGTAGAGATTGTATAGAATTAGATTGACACGTGTAAAAAACTTTCTCTTTCTTGCGAACTGCGAATACTTTATCACTTTGTCTCGAAATACTGTCAGACTTTTTTTATATGAAAACGAAGGAAAGAGAGCCAAGAAAGAAGGAAGAATGTATCTTGTTATTTTGTAGATTGCCAAAAACACATCTACAGAATCTACACACATCATTTGACAGGAAAAGTGCAAATTGAAAGTGAGAGGTGGACTGAAAATGTTTTGTGCTCGTGTACAATAAAATATGTTCTTCTAAATATTCTCTAAACATGTTAAAAGCGTTTTTTTGTAAAAATCATCTTAAGTAATCATTCATACGACCATCCACTTTCTCCTCGTAAAATTGATCTCTGGAAACGCTGTGGAGTTGTATGAAATAAATCCCTAAGCGTTTACGTAAGCTGTAAGCTGCTTAAGCGAAGGGAAAGTAGAGTAGATGGATTGTGACACACAAAACTGCCGTTTATCCTCGAGGAAATCATGAAATAAAACGTAAAACTGCAGGTGGATCTTCTGACGCACAAACGTCCGTTTCAGTCTCTGTGGCTGACAGATAATTCATTTCCCTTGTTTATTCACATCTTCATGGGTTTCCCCATGCAAATCAATACTGAAAACTCTCCCAAGATTGATCTCCGTTATAAGTGACGTGTGGGTGTTATGTCCTGAAACTTTAGGGTGACCTTCAAGTTCTCAACCTTCGATCCTTCTCCGAAACTATCAATTTACTCTTTCACAGATTTTGTACTTTAAAGCTCAAGAGATTTCAGCAAAAAGGCAAAAAATTACACAAGACGTGTGTGTGGAAATTGTTCCCTCTATTCTGAAAAAGAAGTAAAAACTTTAAACTAAGAACTGCCAAGCACTCTAGAGTCTAAAGAAATTTCTGAGGTTAACTTGTAATTTTCATTTCTTCCTTTTCACCTCCCAACTTTTTGTTTTTTGGTTTCCGTTGTAAGTCGCACATGAAACTGCCTAGTCCACTAAAACTTTTCTCAAAACAATTTGTTCTTATTGTGTGGACATGCTTTCTGGAAAGAGGCCGCACACACGAAAGCCACTGACCATGAACTGCTTTCCCAAGAAACGTTCACTTCATCTTCGCTTTACTTTCACTCCGTCTTCCTCACTTTCACAAAGACAATTCAAAAGACAACCTCTCGATTTTCCCATTCTTCAAAAAATCATTTACTTCTTATGAAGTTTCTCTCATCCTACACAGTAATACATTAACGTGTAAAGAATGGAAATCAACGGTGTAAAATATCACATGGACTCCAGTACAAACAATTCTAAATATAATCATAATCATAAGTAGCTGTGTTGTACAATCTGCTCCAATCTCAATTTGAGAACCTTGGGAACCTACTTAAGCATTCTTTCTCTCAATTCTCAATTGCTCTGCATTAATCTTAACGAGTTATTACTTTTGTACACGAAATTCTGCCTGTCAAGTAGTCAGGTTCACTAGGAACAAACCTTTTGATTTTGCACTAAAGATGGACAAAGTCCGACTCCGTTCTAATTATATTCACAATAAAAACATTTTTTCCGGTTCCCCAAACCCAAATAAAAAAAAGCTTCCTTTCTCTCAACTAAACACGCAATATTTGAGTTGAAAAAATGACTTTTTGAAAAACAAAATCGTCCATAATACACACGTCTCGTGACTAACAGAAATCTACTTGGAAATTTATCGTTACGGAGAAAGCAGACAAATTTTCAATATTCAATTACACTCAAACTATCTCTCATAAATTTAGTAGAGTTTTCCTCAGCTCCTCCAGCAATAAAAATGACAGGGAAACTTGTAACTTCACTCAGGTGAACAGAGACTCTGTAATTTAATTATTGAGTCTCTTCTGCATTTTGCAACTGAATTCTCCTCGCAATATATGCCAACATAATCAAATTTATCAAATAACTTACTGATCAATTAACTAATACTCGAGATTCAACTTTTTTCTCCAACTCGCCTACTTTCCATATTCCCCGTCATTTCCATATGAAAGACAGTCTATCTCATAAACAGGCTGGCTCCATAGCGTGTGAAATACACACCAACTTTTAATTACACTTTCTTTCAAAGTGAACTACATTGCTTTAATGAACAACGGAAATGTACGTCCATTATTGCTAAACTCCCCGAATGATGCATTTGCACTAGAAAATAGAAATCGATTTTTAATCCACCCTACAAGTACAACATTGCAAACTCTGACTCGTTTCATGTGAAAGCAAAGACAGAATTGCAAATCCCGTGCACTCCTTCATACAATGGACATTTAATGAAAGACTGAATATTTATGGACACTCCACAGAAATCAACTTGCGGAGACTCCACGCGGACACACAGCAATTCCATAAACTCCAGAGGAGGTTTCCTCTGACGACGATGACACACTTTCCACTTATCACGGAGTGTCATTCGACTCATTGCTTTGTGAATTTCACTTAAAGGTCAGCCTCTCAACCACTCAACTCTTTTACAGCCCTTTTAAGCAACCAAGGCCTTCTCCACACTTAATCACACTTTTCCCCCGTTTGTCTCGTCTGGAGGACGCAAAAGAAATCATGTTGTACAGAATTCACTATTCGGTTTATGATATCATGGACTAATAATGATGACCTTCTTTAATAACCTAAACAAGTAAAGCAAGCAAGTTTTGATGGAAAATCGGATTCAGACAGTCTTTCAGGTTCACGTTTCACAGGTTTTAAAAGCTCCTAAGGTTAAGCTTTTAGTTCACAAGTTTCTTCTCTTAGAAATTAATACTACTTCATTATAAACTCTTCCGTAGAATTGCAGCATGCAGATTCGTTCCGTATTTAAGCACAATTTCTCAACACAGAAAATCAAATAGTTTTTTTCAGCTTAATCCGTAGTACACTTTCTTACTAATTTTAACACGAACATTTTCAAGGATAGAAAGAAATACCTAAAAATGCCCAGAAACTGAACAAACGTCCCATATGAAACCTTACAGAGAAGAAGACGTTAGTGCCAACCCACAAATAAATTGTAAAAGAGGTGGACAGCGGCAGACGATGAAGATATGCACTGCAGGGCCAATTCGAATTTCGACTTTGACTGTAAGCTGCAGATTCATATTAACAATTTAGTTGTCAGGAGATTGGGTACATTCGTTCGTATCAATAAAGTCATCAATTACAATTTATCCTGTTTCTCTTTCCAATTGCAATGATACCGTTTTTTCTCCTTTATTTGTCCCTTCAAGGGAAATCAGTTAATCCACAGTTTACAATTAACCAAAGAAATTCCTCCACTTCCTCCGATCCTCCTCCCAAAAACTCTAAAAAAAGTCCAACGGAAGTGCAGAGATGAAATTTGAGATGTACTTTGTGTTTAAGTTCATGCCTTCCAGCCAAAGAAATAATGAAATCGAAATGTCACTTTGTCAGAACTTCAAGAATTCAAGATTGTCGCATTCCTCAAAAGCCATCCTATTCTAATAAAGCACATCTGCATTTCCAACAGATTCATTTTTAAAACAAAAGTCAACTCGAATATCATTTGTCAGATATTCTGAGGCTATTCCAACGGAACTCTGGAATAGAAATCAGGCTTTCTTGTTTTTTCGACCCAACTTGGTCTTCTCAGGTTGCGTTCGAGGCTTATGGACTTTCATTTTGGGAATCCTTCTCCGTCTTCATTTATTTAAACAGGAAGTTCACTTTGAAATGACGTGGGAACCAAAAAAACATAACTCCAGTTTCGTATCGTTAATCGTTACTAGAAAAAAATGACGAAGGAACACTTTATTATTTCTATTTTAGGGTCAATTTACCTCCTCCGCGGTTGAAACCAAATCTTCTTTTGTTACAAAAAAACCGGAAGTTCGATGGTGGATTTCACGGGTGTCCACAGTCCGTCATTTACTCCCTCATTTAAAATAATGATCTTTAACAACCAAACCATAATGATCACCTGATATTTTTGCATAAAATAATATTAAATAACATATCTACACAACTCTCCGCAGTTGCTGGACACTTCACGTCGCATTTCAATGAAAGCAAATTGGACTGATAGCAGAAGCATTTACAAATCTATTTGCATCGGACAGTCAACACTAGTTAGGCTCATTACAAAAGCGTGGAGGATCAGTTAACTCGAGGAACTCAGAATAAGTGAAACTCCGAGAAAGCTTAATCAGCAGGGAAGAATCCGTACATAATTTTATTCATACGTGAGAAACACACGACACGAGGAACTGAAAAAGGGGAGCATGACGAGGTTTCCTACACATTCCCGTAAACGTGACGTGAGGGTACTTAACGGAGTGAGCACGTGGAGACGGGGAAAATGAGATTCCTCATGTAATTTCCACTTAAAGAGGCCACACATATATATAATATGATGACTGAAGAAAAACCCGATTAAAATCTGATTGAAATAGTCCACCAAAGAATTCTTTAAATTCAAATGACACTGATTGCCGTCACCGGCTGAACAGGAATCAACCAAAAGAAGAAGTCTCAAAATCAATCACGACTTCTTTTTAAAAAAAACCACATGGTCATGGATCCACATTCTTGATTCTTATTGAATCAGCTAGTCGTGATCTTTAAATTTTTATAGAGAACTCAATTTACAATCAGAATATTTCTCTCTCAATTTAAAGAGGTTTTAAGTTCAGACAGGCAGAACTTGTGCTGGATGGTATAAATTAAAGTCTTTAAAGATTAAAAGATTAAACCTGAAGTCCAAGTCCAACTGTAAAGGAATGTCATTGTCTCTTGGACTACGATCTCGGGTACCTGTGAACTGCATCTCTGAAATTGGGTTAATTGGTTTGAGACAAGTGAAGTCAGAAATTAATTAATCGGTTCCAAGGTGCCCCACATGGAGTCACACATTGAGAGAATGACTAATCAGGAAATGTTCTTTATTTATATGTTAATTGGTTATCTTATGGCTTCTGCTTCTATTGATAGTTGGTGACCATTTGACCATCACTCACTCTCCTAAATGGTAATTAATAATCATCAGCTAAGCCTGAGCGGCTGAGCTGTTAGTAAGCCTCACTCGTCCCTCTTTTGAAGTCCTTTGTAACCTCACAACTTGGGAGATGATGGAATCACAATTGAATGAGGAAATGAATTCCCCAGTGGAATTCCACTTTTTATTCGTCTTCTTTAGTCCACTTACTTCTGTTTCCTAAGGCATCTCTCGCAACCTGAAAAGCCAACACTGCCGAATACAGAATGGCGATGTACTTAATGATATATATGTATTGCCTCTAAATTACCAGCCACTCACCACCAGCCAGTTCGACGAAGATCGAGTGACCGATTTCTTCCTAAGCTCACAGACATGCGATTCTTCTATTAATGGTTCGATACGTTAATAAGACATTCGATGACCAAGACGGATGCGAATTAGAACTCCAGAAATTATTATTCACACAACGAGAAATTTTTATTCATAGAAATGAAATACGCTTAACAACTAAACGTCATGTTTTAGTAATTTACAGAACAACGAATCGTTAAGTATGCATATATATATATATATATGTATTTAAGTTTGTACGAGGACGAGATATCTGCTAGCGTTTAAGTCTAAGGGTAAACAACGGTGTGACGTGTCGCGACAATATTACTCCTTAAGTTAACTTTACACGGTAATTTATGGTAGTAACTTAACAATAGTGTGTATAATGTGTTCATGATAACGATAAAGAAGCGATGGACAATCATCATCAACTCCTTACATCTTGAATTGTATCATTGTATGTTATCGCCAAGTCCAACTGCCACTCCAGTTCCGCTAATACTCTAGGATTCTATAAATATCTTCTAACTGTGACTACAATTAACACTAACTTACATTACTCTACTAAGAACTAACTAAACGTACTAACACAATTTGAATGACTCGTATTCAGTGTAGGAAGGCTGTAGGCTGTAGTAGCATATGCAATAGGTAAAGTGTGTGTCTCAAGCATTATGCAACAATTAATCTTTAATTACATAATCATAACTGATCCTCCTTTCTTAGTTTTACGGTAAGCCAATTACCACATTAACTCTTAACACACACTACTCTTGTCGCTTTCCTCCGTCTTCAAACCTTCCTAACAATTATAAAGTCAATTAAATTTCCATTATAAGCCTTTCCAATCCTCACTGACTCCTTTCCAAACAATTACTTGTTTCAAAAAACCCGATGACTTGAATTATTAACCTGTGTTGTGTGCCTACTACTTTTCTATGTACCTTAAATCCTACGTGTAAAATATTGACTTGGGGATCTGAGAGAATCGTACACACACACTTATTACACCAACAACGTCTTTAACTTAATCTTCTTCGTAAAAAACACTTATCTTATTCTATATCTATTATTATGTGTCGTCCCTAAACAAATTGTATTTAAATAGAATCCATTATGCCATTATGCAATTGCAAGTCCACGTGAATAGTATTTTAACTTGCTCTTCAGACCTGAGAACGGTCTCACAATATTCTTCCCAGTTATTTTGCACAGTAAAAATGATCATAGCACGTGTATCTTTATAGTCAGCTAAGTCAGCTTGCTATGTTAGTAAATTCCAACTCACTACACGAATACACGATCTCTGTATCATAGATTAAGTTATTATAAATATTCATGGGATTTCTCACAATATTCCTATCTTGTGTTATATATTGTATATTTACATTTCTACTCGGACTCTCGAGACTTTCAATAAAAAAAATTATCAGGGAAATAAATTATAGTTAAGTCATCGGAACTCCTCTCGCTGCCCTAAAAATTCTCTCCTCTGCAAAATGAACTCTCGAGTCTCTTCAATAATAAAAAAAACTGTCAAACTTGTCCAACAACAAACGGGTGAAGGAGTTAAGTTAGCCTTGTTGTTATGTTGTCCGTCATTGTCTGGAAGTCTATCTTCATTAAGGGATCGTAAATACCGTGATCGTCTGTTAATGTAAGTGTGTGTGGGTCTCTCATTCAGCAAATCTTAATTTTGATACTTGCTACTTTCAACATCTTTGCGACTGTAAATGAGTATGAACGATGCTGATCAACTATCAAAACAAATCATGATTTTCTAATTTAAAGCCTACTACATTAATTAATTATCTTATTCTCCAAGAAACACCGAATTGCAAATTATTATACTTTCTGAGATCTTCTCTCCTGGTTTGTGTATGAATAAGCAACATAGTAGAT
>JAQIWV010000021.1:0-26073 GCA_034696705.1 Isotomurus plumosus
TGTCCAGTGAAGGACGGTGACCATCAGGACCCCAGGAACCTTCCAGGGAGGACGATTGTTCGTGTCATAAGGAAATTGTGGAGACGACCATCAGCACGACACACCTCATCAACACTTTCCTCGCCCTCAGTTATCTAAAAGGTGTGTATTATATTGCATCAATTGAAATATTGAGAATAGTTAGGAGGCGAATCAACTAAAACGCAGTCAGATCAGTAACCGTTGCATCACAGGGTCACACATCTACGCATAGCCCCTTCACATCTAGTTCTCCAGTCTTTGTATTGGAACTAAAATAATAATTTTAAACTAATTTTTTCTTGTCTTTGTATACTGTAATATTTATGTCTTTAAATTGAGTAAAGCAAACTGGCCCAGGAAAAAAAATCTACTTCGTAAAAATCTGCTGTTGTAAAATAAATTCCGTAGCACAGAGCAGACGTTTTGCAGCTAAAATAAAATTTATTTTATCACACACGCCTTTTTAAGGTAAGAAATCACGTAGTAATCTAATAAGGGACTGGCATCTATTTATTTGTAAGATTCGCATTGTAGCTGCTTCCTCGCTAGCAGAAAATGTAAAAAACACTCAAAAAGGCTTCTGCAAAGTCCCGCTGGTGAAGAACCTCAAACAGGTGGAGATTCACTGTAAAATTAATTGCCCTAAGTTCCAGGACCCTGCAACCACTCCTGCAGGGTCAAAAAGGCCCCTGAACAGCAGCTACCTAGTGCCATATAAACCTTACTGTATTATTTGATTACGCAGTTATAAAACAGAAGTTAAATAATTTTAATCTACCCTGAAAACTCTACTCGTCAACAAATTATTATTGCCACGTCTTTGAATTTTTCAAAAGTAGAAATCCAATAATCAAATAATTTAATCTTAAAGACGATTCCTGAACCACATTTGGATTTCACAGCGAGAAACAAATTTAAAACTTTACATGCCAGGGAACAAATCTGCAGACGAGCCTGAAGCGCTAGATAGGCATACACGCGTGCAGGAGATTTGAGTGCTTGATTAGAAAATCATTTGTATTTTTTTGATTATGGAGTCAAAATTCTGTTTGAGTACTTAAAACAAGCACATACTTTATGTGTCGTCTGCCTGCTTTAAAAACAAGTTTTAAACCTATATAAGGTGCTTTACTTTTACTTCTAAAGAAAACTTAATAAGTGCTGAAGTATATTTTAATAAATTAAGTCTGGTTAACTTTGTTTTTAGCTTCACGGCTTACTTTAAATTTCTTTAAGCGCAGGATTACTGCTTTGTCAAATTAAGAGTGGCTACCGTTTTATATGAACTGCATAGCTTAGTTTTTATTTTCTTAATAAGAAGCATTAATATTTTATTAAATTAACCCTGGCTAATGTTAAAGTTTCTGGCAAATATTAATTTAAAAATTCCTTGATGGTTTCATAACGGGACCTTACGTATTGAGTCGAAGTTTGTTAGTGCTGGTCTCGACTCAAGCTTCTTCGAGATAGCTGACTTGGTGCGTTTTACAAACTTAATCTTAACCCAAAGTTTAAGGAAAAAACTTTGGATTGAGGATGGGCTGTTCGATTCAGTTATTTCTCCAATGGTGATATTTGATTACGATGTTGCCTACGAGGAGGAGGAAAAAGAGTTGTTCTCTGAAAGCGAAGAAGAGTTTAATATTGACGATACTGTTCCATACGGTGAGGACTTTTGGTAAATGGACGATGGCATTGATACGGAAGGAGCTCAATTGGAACACGAATCTAATTTTTGGGAGCACATGATGCACGGGTCTCCTTCTAAGCGTGCAAGAAAAGCTCCTCAGTGATGCAGTGGACCTGAGTTATCTTAAAATTAAGTAGGGCGTAGTTTTTAAGTAATAAATTATCTTATCCGGTGAAATTGCTTGCAAGTTATATTAATGAATTAGTATTTTATCATGTCATGCATAAATGGTAATGTCATACGGTCCTTAAAGTATAGTTTTTGCATTTTATTGGCCTAATTATTTTTATTTTGCATCTATTGTGATTTGAATAGTTGTATCACACGATAGACTTCGTTGCTATGAAATTTGCCTTGTTACTAATAGCCGCAGTTATCGTCCAATTCCACGCTAAGGTGATTGTGGTAATGCTAAAACCTCAGTTAAGTGAACTGTAAATAAGGAATATCTCTCTCATGTTTTCTGGAAAACAGTTGAATCCGTAATGATTTGTTTGAAAGTATACACTAAAATCAAAAACCAGAGTGCAGATCCGCATTTGATATATGTAAGTTTAAGGTTTGAGATATTTTGTTCTGATGTGTGTAATAAATAATTAACGGACTACTATTATGGAACATGAATACTATTTCGTTTTGGGATTCTAACCGGGTTTTATGTCTGTTAAAAGAAGATTATCATCTCTCCTATTGCTATTGATTTTCTCAAAGTAGAGTGCTACCCTACACTTAAATTCAGCTATAGCGTACACGTAAAACTTTGAAAATATCATCCGACTCATTTACTGTCGACATTATGCTCACAGTCATAAAGTTCTGATTTCAGTACTGATTTCACTACTCACTACTCAGATGCCGTTATTTTTGATAAAGAAAGGGTGCAACAAATTCTATTTTGGTCAGCGTGAATGTTGTGGAGTTTGTGTACTGCCGGTTCTCTACTATCGTAAAAATTGTAAATTATAGTTTGCGCAACTCATTAATTTCTGTGGACGAAACATTCTGTGTCTCATGCAAATGGCTACTGCAAGTCGCAATCCCACAAATGCGGTAACTTATTTCGAACAAATTTATATACAAGTTTTCAAAATACACGTTACTGCTGTCTGGGGGGAACACTGTTCTCTGTTTCGTTACAGTCATCTAAATCTTTTTCGAATGTAAATTACATTAGTTTATGCGAATAGTAATTCTAGTAAATAAGACAAGCATTGTGTATTCAACATTCTAATGCAAAGTTCAATAAATACATTAAATGCACTTCAGAACTTTACGTTTATTTATTTTCCGGTATTTACTGTATTGTTGTAATTCCTGTAATCTTACAAATCTATCTATTAAAAAGTAGACCAACTATTGGAAGATTTTAAATACAAGAATTGAATGTAATTTAGATAGACAGGCAAAAGATTCAGTAAATTTTATCTAGCATGTTGTATAGTAAAAGTCCCACAGTAATCAATAGGTTATGATTCGCGAGACAATTCTTTCTTCAGGGATCATTTTCAAGCACAAAGAAATACAAACATGCTAAGTTTTAAACTTTTAAGCTAATAAAGAACATCTTTTCACATATTGCATCCAAAAAATAAAAGGAAAAATAAAAACAAATAAAACTTATTAATAAAGTAAAATAGATAGTTAATCAATGGGTTAACCGTCGAGGTTACTGTGAGTTCATATTCATTTCAATTACAAACAAAAATTGTTAACAATTTGATTTAATAATAAAGATAACATGAGTAAAGAACAGTTAAACAAAGCAAAATTAATAATCAGATTTACACCAGTGTTATTTTGTGTTTCACTTATTCCGTGGTTAAGATTCATCGTCAGCGTCAGAACCGTCGCTTTCGGACAAAAGTAAGTCGTCCGCAAGATCTACATCTCCAAGCTTGCAAGAAATATCTGAAACCAAGGTGTTGTTATTTATTTAAAGTGTGGTGATGAACATTGAAATTACCAACGCAAAATTATTAACAGGAGGCACATATTCAGAATTCCAGTATTTTTAAATCATATTTCATGGCAATTTATGTTTTATGAACATTTAAAAAATATGTATCTTACATGAGTTTGTCGGGGATGTGGTTACACTTTGTTCCGCTGTGAAGCTAGGTGAAGAAACAGAAGCATATTTGATTGGCTGTCTATCGACTTTCGTGTCAACAACTGAGGACTCATGACTTTTCTCCTTAAAAAGCTTAATCTTTAAGTGATCCAGTTGGCTGCTGTATATTTCTTCTCGCTGGGAAACCAGGGGGACTTCAGATGCCTGCGCTCCAAACGTCTTAGTATTCTTGGAGCTTTTTTTAATTTTATCTTCTCTGCAAAACACTTTTGGGATGGGAAGTTGATCGAGTTCACCTTCTACTTTACGCTTGTTTTCAGACTTGCTCGCAACCTTATCATCCCGTACTATTATTTTAAGGCTCCGACGCATTTGGAACTGTTCTTCGATAGCGCAATAAGGTTCAATGTGGTCTGGATCTTCTTTGAGTTCACTTTTGCTGGATTTCAAGTCATAGAGAGAGCTCAATTTCTGTTTTAAACTAAACTGCGCTGATTCTGGAACCTCAAGACCAATAATTTTTTGGAACCCGTCTCCTGTTGCTATTCTGAACCGGAGCATTTGTCCGACTTTCATTCCCTTTTTCCCTTTTTCCTTCAATATCGCTATCACATGATCCCAAGTAAATAACAGACATCCAGTTAATACAGTTAATTCAAACTTTCGGGGCCCGAATGGTTTCCTTAAACAATCAACGGGATCTTTGCACTGTTTATTGACCATCCCTCTATAAAAACAAATTTTGAAACATTACTTTAACGAGAATCTGACATTATCATCCAAAGAAGTAGTCAGTAAATCAAACAGCAATTTTGTATATTACTATAGCTTATGCTACTTCAAAGCTTAATTTTTCAAAATAAAACTGCACATTTTTTGTCAACATAGTACTACAAGACAAAAAACCTACCTTGTGTGCAAGCATGTCCCCTTTTGCTCTCCTTGTTCAAATAAGGTCTGCCACTTGGATTCAATTATGCGTTTCTGTTCGGGATCCAAATATTTTACGTATTCTATTTTTTTAAATTTGAAAAAGAGACTCGCTTGTTGCTCAACCTGGAAATAAAAATATTTAATAAAAATATTAAATATTTTAATTAAATTCTTTAGGTTTTCATAAAAAACTGTTTCCTTACAAAGTTGTTATTCCAAGGCGTATACACGTTGTAGGACTGCACCTGCTCTTGGCCTCCCTCATCAAGAGGTGGGGAAACTTTGTTAATCAGGCAGCAAGCCACAATGTCATTTTGCAAGAAGAATACAATTTTATTTCTTTTCTCTTCTGTCATACTCTCAAGAGATTTTTCCAGCTGACTGAAGTGGATTCCTTTGTCTACTTCCAAGGTCAAGAGTGAGCAACCAACTTGCGTGTCAGCCCCGTAGACGTCCTCATTTACCTTTGTTAGAATCCAGCTGTCAGTCAGCTCTAAGGAAACAAACAAGAAGCAAATGGTTTAGTATTTTTAGTCAAAACTTTATCTACTTTTAATTTATTTATCTGAATTAAATAACAATAAGGTTGATATTTGAATTTTTAACGTGAATCTGAAGAATTGGGAATTAAACCGGCAGTAAAAAGTTTAGCTTTCTTAATATTAAGAAATCTTAACTTCTGTTACACAAATCTTAGCGTTACAAAAGTCACTGAATTTGAGGCAAGAATTATAAAAGACAGTTAAATTAATTTAAAAAATCCCTTGTTGAACCCCTTTTTGAAGCTGTTTCGTAAAAGCATATGAAGGACAACATTTCATAAACCACACAACCTTATATTCATAGTTACTAACAAAATTTATTGATTTCTTCTTTGGTTCGATGTAAATGTTATTGCTGGAATATTAATTGTGCTATATTTTTCTCCAGTTTCTCCAGTTTAGTTTTTTTAAACAAATTAAAAAACAGTATTTGTAGTTTCTTTGTTTTCAAGCAAACTATAATTGTTACATTACAAGTAAACTGATTTTTGAACTTTGATCCTATTTACTACAAGGTGGCACTATACAATGCGACATCAATGTGCTTGAACCCACATAGCCTTCTTTCATGAAAATAATAACGTTATGAACTCTAAAACGAGCAAATTCATTAACTTTCAACAAAAAAGAGATGAAAAACTCAAATATAGTGGCTAAAACTTGAAACAACAAACATAAATTTTGGAGCACAGACAAAAGTATGTGTTAAACATAATAGATTTGATTTTTTAAAGTTTACTTCATGTTGGTGTCCTTACGTCTCTTACATTTCCAAGCAATTGAAACTACCGGCCTCGAAAATGCTCGAGAAGGTCTTGTGAAAAATCAAGCTATAGTTGTAGTATTGTTTTAAATTAAACCATTGGATCAAGTGCATGGTAAGGCATAAATATTGTAACTCCGTTAATGATGTGTGATAATGATTGCACTCAGGAAGAAAAGACTCGAATAGAAACAATAATTTACCTCTCATTCCGGTTTCCAACACACCTTCTTCTAACTTGGCTGCTACAAGATTCTTGTATGCGTCATTCAGCAACTTGATTAGTTCTTTTTGACTGGATATATTTACACCAAGTATACGATTCAAGAACTTCTGCATGTTTACTTTCTCTGTCTTGTCAGAACTATCCAACAGTTGCACCGCCGGAAGAATAGTTTTCTTAAATGCCAAAACAGTTGGTGACTCAGATATTTTTATTCCTTTGATGACTTCGTTTGCAGCTTCGTCAGCAACATCTGGGTAGTCAATGAAGGGGTTATCAAGGGACTTAGTCAGCTGTGTCGAACCTCCTCTATCACCGTCGCACAAAGCACCCTGACAAATAGGTAATTATCATTTAGAGTACTAGAATAACGAGTAAATAAAATGGCATAAAAATTGGATTTACCATTTTATTTAATCTTTGGACCAGGGTTTGGTAAAATCGTAATTCCCCAGGGATATCAATCCACATGAGAATGTATATAGGAGATGAAGACTGGTTCGAACGGCTCGTTCTACCTAACTGCTGTATTGCATGTTCCGGTACCCATGGAAACTCCAGAACTACATGTATTCTGGGTAAGTGTTTTTTCCTCGATTTATCGGCGTGAAGAGATATCCCTGTTGCCCCTCTTTGTGAAATTATTATTGCTGGTTTTTGACCATTTTGGAAAGCCTCCACCTCTGCAAACCATACAGATTTTTTAAAACGTTACAAAACTTTGATGTCTGTCATATATGTTAAGAAATATAAATTTGGTAACTGTGGAAATCTTAATTCTCAAACATGTGTCATGAATTTATTTTTTTTAAGTTTTACTCTTAGAAAAGTGTCGTGATGTCTTTTCAAAATTAAATAAATAAATCATAACTACTGAGTTAAGTTGATGAGGTCTTCATTGAAATGTATTAAAGTCATTTTAGGTTCTTAACAGCCACAAACTCTTTTAAAACTAATATTTATATTGACGAATATATCAAACTTTACTGGGAACAAGATTTAGATTTTCATGTCACATTAAGTATTTCTTGTTTTAAATATTACGACTTTTTCAATGTTAAGTGTATTTGAAAAAGATCATGAAATTATTTCCCATGTTTTCCTATGTTTTTAAATCTCAAGTTACTTGCAAAGAAAATTCTCCGGTGCGCATGAACAACTGTGGTATATCTAGTGCTGTGCAAGCGCTTCCAATTACTGCCACCTATGGTATTATTAATTTATCACACAATTTTAGTAGAAAATTAAGAAATTTTACCTTTTTGAACGTCCAGGAAAATAGCACAATTTTCATAAACGTCTTCCTCATCTAAAATTACGTTTAGAAGAAATAGATTTTTGCACGTGTTTCTGTTTTCTGTTAGATGTTACCTTCAATTACAGCATCTTCTTCGTCCGAGTAACACTGAAAATCCGTCTCTATATCTCGTAAGTCGATGCTGACACTGCTTAGAAATGGAGTTTTCTCAGCAAAGTCTTGCTTTGTCACTACATTTTGGTTTTTCTTCAGGCCTGGAAAGGCGTTGACTTTCTTGGGCATACATTTTCTGCCAGTGATCTAAGAATCAAGAAATTAAAAAAGTGATAAATGTGACCACCACAGCTTAACATTAATAACGACAAGCTTCATAGTAACTTATTTAATCAATGCTGAATTACCTCTGCTATGTGTTCGTGTCCACCAAAATCTTCCACAACTTTGTCAATGGCACATTGAGGCAATCTGTCTTGTAAATACTCTAGTATTTCGTAAACTTTTGATAAGTACGGTTCAACAACAGGTGATCTCTTATAAGTTGGTTTTGACCACCTTGCTTTGAAAAAATGCAGAGTACGCAGCAAAATTTCTCTAAATAGTAGAAAAGTAGATTATTTTTGTTTTTAGCACAATTTCAACAAGTTTAAAGTTCAGCATATGTCTGTTGTACCTGCAGGTAGAAAACTTTTTCATTTGTGTTTTTCCCGTCATCTCTCTTTTATAGGCTTCCTGACCAGTTGTTTGGATTGCAATTACAAACGCATATTCATCCAGCGGGTATCGTCTATATAAATCAAAAACGATTAATAGATAATCCATTTTACCTACTTGTTTCTGTAATACATTAAAATGATTCAAAATATAAATTAAATATAATTACTCTGTCAGTTTTTTTACAGCAGGGGCTTTGAAAGCCAGGATCAGAGATTTGAAGTATCTCTGATGAGAACTCCAGTACTGCCGAATTTCCAAGGGATCGTGTTTACCGTTGAGGGTAATACATTTTAACAGCGACTGCCACTAAAATAAGACAAATTATTTTAATCTCAGTTCCATTGTACAACTAGTTGGCTAATGACTTGATCTCTTACTAAAATTGTAGACTTATCGTAAATATTCTGCTCAAATATTTTCAACTCTCTCTCATGCCTCTCGTACCTAACATTCTCAATAACTAATTGCCTTGAGATGTAGCTGCCTTCAGATTTCAGAAAGTTAGCAATCAACTCCATTCCAACGATCCCTCTGTAAAACAACTTAATTTGTAAAGCAATTCTACTCGTATAAGAGTAAAAAGGTACCTTTTCCTCTTTCCACTCAAAAACTTTTGGAGATTTTGAAACGGAGCATTGGTTCCCCACAAGCCAAGTCGACTCATGTGCTCCATGTGCTTTGGTTCGGAACCAACGGTTGCTGTAACATATACCACCATTGCTTGGGGTAGCTTACGTTGCAACCACGTTACAGCCTTCGAACAATTGGTTGTGTTATTGCGACAGAAATGAGACTCATCCATTACAATCTAAAATATAAGAGTTTAAATTTTTGATGAAACTATTGATTGCAACGCAGCATATTTCTAGTTATTTCTGATTTCTTAGCACTATTTAGCTTCAATTTAAACAAAAATTATCGTTGTTACTGAGTTTGTTTTTAGAAGGATAAAAAGTTGACTTAATTTTAACTTACCCAGCAGTTCTCATTGAGCCGATTATAAATATTGAAAAGATTCTGGTGATCTAGCTTATTCGATAGGGTGGAATAGGTTGTAAAAATAATGTAACTTGATTTAACTTCGCTTATTAGTTTTCTTTTGTCAAGTGTTAGGTTTTCAGGATAATGAAAACACTCCAAGTTTGACTTCAAAAGTTTAAGTTCCTTCATAGCATTGGTGCATAAGTTTTTGTTTGCAGTGATATATAAGCCTCGAAAGTTTTCCTTTCTGTGTGATGCTTCCACCATTGCGAGTAGTACGAATCGTGTTTTTCCAGCCCCCGTCTGATCTCCTGTTAGAAATAAAACATCACACGTAAATTTTTTGTGCACCAAATACTTTATTTAGTTTTTTGGAAGTTGATAATTTAAATTTGAGTTTTAGTTAAATGAAGGTGAGGCTTGCATTAATAGTACTGTAGTTACTTGTAGTTACTTCTGAAAGCCAGTACTGTGTTACTGTGATTTACAGATTTGTACATAAGTCTTTTCCACAATTACTTTTGTGCAAAGCAGACGACGAGTAACAACATTTTGGTCTGAATGTAAACTTTTTCAGTGTAAACAGATTGCTTACCTATGAAAATTCCTGGTTGAAATCCATCTCTAAGTGGTTTTTGGGAAGCTGTTAGTATGAATTGAGCACCCTCAATTTGTGGGCCAGAAAGTACGGGCTTTGCATGGTTGATTAAATCAGGATGCAAATGTAACCAATGCAAATGCTTGTAGGATGGCGGAGGGGATGATTGAAATGAAAGGGCAACTGCTATTCCCATCAGTTCTGGGTGTTTGGTATTGTAACGGTCATCTTCTACAAAAAAAACAATAGAAATAACAGGAATAATAAAAACTGACTTGTAACTTTAACTGCCTTAAAGCCGACTGTAAGCTCATGTTTAAATACAGAAAAAACACGCGTTAATATTTTTTGTTTAGACACACACTTTAGACTTGCGTAGGTTTGGTCAACGCTATAATTTTTTTCCTTCTTTTTATATGGTTTATAATTTAATAGTTTACAAAAAGGTTTCAAATGCCAAAAAATAATATCACATGAAATAAATTAAATAAAAAACAGATATCACTTACCTAGTACAGACTCCCAAGGAACGACTTCGGAAGGATTATTACAAAATGTCAGGTTTGAGGCCATGTTTTTAAAAGTATTTCGGACGTTTCAGTAGATTCAGCAGTAATTAAGACCTGTTGGGCAATTCTAAACAAATAGCTACAGGTGAACTGCACTTTTGTGGAGGAGTTTGCAAGCTCCTGATGAGTAGTTAATTTCACTATTAGAAGAAGCTAAGAACCAAAAGACACTGAGTTTAGATAAATTCAAGTGAAGTTATTGCCTCTCCGAGTTTTAGAAACGGAGAACAGAAATTACTTAAGTAAACACTTCACTCAACCCCTCAAAACCTTTCGTTACTTTTTAAAAACTTCAAAAATGACTTAAAATTAAGTTGATACTCCATATATATGTATGACATCGACTTTGCGTTGATCGTACTTCAGCAGTTTTCCAACCTCGAATGAGACAATTTGTAAAGTTGTGAATGTCAGAACAGGAACTGGACTTTTGAAACTGTCTTGCTTGATTGTGTTGAAAGCAAGTTAAATAAAACGAAAAATCGGCCCTCATATGGGGATGTAAAATTTAAATATTTTATTTACCTTAGATATGTTTCAGGTGTAATGAAGAATGCTTGACTGTCTTAAATACAGGATGAATAAGAAAATAAAATCCTGGGACTTAGCCAAAAAATACATATTTCGGTTACACTTTTAAGTCTTTAATATGTAAAATACTCACTGACATACTTTAAAAATATTGTTGCAGACAAAGCATCGGCATAGACATATGTTCTTCTATTTTGTTGTGCTGTGGCCTTTTAATCATTCCAATTGTTCTGAACAGAGAGAAACAGAAAAAATCCTCTGTTAGTATTGAAAAAGATAGAAAGTCTAGCCATGTCCATGTATGCAGTGGAGTCGTGACTATGCTCCACAAGCACAAATAAAACACTAAAATCCTAACTACACATCAATTCTGCGTCGCTGGTAAGCACATTTCGTAACCAAATCGTAATGTCGCCTGAGAAATATTACTGCTGTTATATTGTAAATTGAAGGAAAACAATATACTTATGTTAAACAGAGGTAAAAAGAAATATACAATATCAAAATATTGCAGAATGATGCATGAGTTTTAAATAATAAGTAAAATTTTAATAATTACTTTTAGCTGTATACTTGCATGGCGTAAACTTTCAAATAAATGTATTGCCAGGCCTGGTTATTGATCTTCCCTGGAGTATCCTAACATAAAATAGCTACCAAAATTTTCATACAAAACTATTTTTTCCTTGCCAATTTTTAAATACTTTTCAGTAATACTTCAAAACCCATTTACTTGGCTAATTCCTAGTTTTATATTTGGTAATCGTTCCATTTTTAACTCAGGCTTACATGCATATCTCAGTTTTCCGAAACCATTTGAAGATTTGAACGGAAAAATTGTATGCAAATTCTCCATTTGCATCTAATCTTAGTCTCTTCGTTTTTGATAAGTTTGTGTATGTTAAGCTTAGTTCATGACCATTTTAAAGCTACAAGCTTGCAAAGGTTTGTGTCCATACATACAAGTTGAAATATTTTATAGTTCTTGGTTTGCAAAGTACAGAAGAACAAGGAGCTCCAAACAAGTGTTTCTGTACGTGAATTATTTTTTTGTTATTTTATAAGTAGCGAGTGCAGTGTTTTCTGAGGCTTTTCTTGTAGAGGCTTTCATTAGTTAAGGTTTCAGGTAATAACCATAATCTAAAGTAAACATATTCGATAGTAGTGAGTTGTTTCAGTTTTTTATGCCCCCGTGCCCTGCTTATTATGCAGATCAGTTGAATTTACATCTTTCTGTACTCAGTTGTTGACTCGAAGACTCGTAAAAAGAGCGTCAGTTCGTGTAGTGCTTTCAAGTGTAGTGGTAGTCAGTTACATTGATAGTGATATTTCTTGAATCGGAGATCAACAATTTGGAGTGGAGAAAACTTACGCTCGTGGAAATAATCCAGATTACAGGTTGATTTGTCCTGAAAAACGCAAAAGGTAAGAAATTTATCAACTTGTTAACTGACCTGAAACCAATACTGGGTATTTACACAGATTTCTTACACCATGTGAGCTAATGTATACTCTTTTAATCAGGGAATTATTAGTTTATGAATAAGTTCAATATTTTGCGTTCTGTAATTATGGAAACCTACAAGCAATAATTCAGCATTTATTAACTTCTAAAGTTGGCATAAAATGACATCATTGCAGTTGGATAAGAAAAACATAAATTTGTCAAGGGTTTGGGTAATTTCAAGTCAAGAATATTTTTATTCAGCTAAGCTGCCAATATCAAATACGAGAGTCAACCTTTCTCAGGACGCATTTAAAAATACAAAAATTAGATATTTATATTGTTCGGTGAATAAAATTGGTAACTTTTCATTTGGTGTCTGAGTCTACGATCTTGGATATAAGTGACCAATATAACTTTTGATTCCGAATAACTAAAAAACTAGAATACTATCAACTTTGGAGTTGGCTAGCTTGCAACTTGTTTCTCTCAAAATCTTCCGTCTAAGAATCTATAAGCATGACCTGACTCCACTTAATATGTAATCGCTTCAGCAGTGTTCTTTTTGATAGACCTTCTTGAATTAGGCTTCTCAAAGAAAATCAGCTCAAACCTCACTTTTCTATTCACCCAATTGACCCGAGATGATATTATCTTCACAAGTTTTACTGCATGCTTCACGAATATCTTTGCTTAATGTTAATGCATTTCAATCATAGTTCATAGTGTAGTTTATTATTGTGACAGATAATACATAATTGCATACACAATTCTCTTCAGCATTAGGTTACTCAGCATTAGGTCACTGGTCTGGTACTGCTGTTACTTTCTTTCATTTTTCTGGTGTCCAATTTCCGATTTACATGGCATAAAACTGAACTTCTTCTTAATCCGTCACATTTCTTCACATACTATTGTCTCATCTGCTTCTAAAGTAACTAATGCGATCCACATACAAGTAAACCTTAAACAAATCTCAGAATCTATTTGATATTCTGCAAACTAAAGAAGAGAATTATTTCTACTCTTGATTAATTATGTAAAACATTAAATGACAGTGAGGAATTGCATTTTTAACACGGGCCTAAATTATAAGCTGTAAAAGACAAATACTTCTTTTCCTTCAAGTTTTAGTCTCAGATCTTATTGGTAAAATTTTATTGACTTCAGTTACTGGTGCATAGTCATGCTTTGATTTTATATTGAGTTTATTTACATTTATTTACATAGTACGTCTTGAAATATTGTTTAAACTCATTGTAGCCTCGGACTGCTTTCATTACTCTAATTTTGCATAATCAGCAACCTTGGTGATTTTCATGTAAATTGTAAGGCATCTAAACTATCAATGGACCATGTGGTGAACTAATCTCATAAAAAATATCACAAGTTTAAAATATGATGCTAATGATTTCTGCAATCATAACTTTAGGACAAAATGGCACGAGAAATGCAACAACCGTTGGATAATTTCGTAAGACATACTGATAAAAACCAATCACAACCTTTCGAACATTTCAACCATTCATTTTGTGAGTATAATCAATCCTCAATGTTTAGATTGGATTAACACTTACCAGCGTAATGAAGGCCGCAATAAAGTCATTTAAAGGTAAAAGTGGGGTTTCCCCTGATGTTTTTGGATGTGCGCTCTACCACGCGTGTAAAGAAACAGATGAAAATATGTGGAAATATTTTCTTCGTGGAGAAGAAGGACGTGAATTCAGAACACTGGTATTTAATTAGTTTTTACGATTATTTAAAAAAACAATTGTGAACTTAAGTAAGATATTATATTAGTTTTCTTGATTGCAGATACTGAAAAAGTATGACGAGAAGAAAGGCTTCCGAAACGAAAATTTGTTTGATGTAGTACATGAAAATTCCAAACTCCGGATAATATATTCGTCGATGATACTCAAACTATATGGTGTGTCACGTAAATATTTCGAAACAGTTATCCTCAACCTCTTTAGTTATTTGTTTGTTTACTGCGAATTGTTTTTAGACTGCAAAACGTTTCCCCTTGAATCTGTGTGCGTCAACAGTCAACGGAAGGACGTCCTAGGAAGTGAAATTCTTGCAGACTATCGTCTTTTGAGCGACCGGGAGCGAAATCCTTGGAAACTTCGCATGTGTGTGACTAAAGACGACACCCAAGTGTTTACTTATGCCATCGTTAGGGGATCGAACTACAAATATATAACGATGGATGGTAATTTTAGTAAATGCATTTTATCATTAAACTTGGCTAAAAATTTGACTTTTTAAGAGCACTTTGTTTAAAACTAATAGACGATTCAGATTATGATGTTGAGGAATGTGAAGAAGAGTTAAGCCTAAAAACTTTTGAAGCAAAAAGAAACGAGCTGGAAACAAAGACAGCAGAAAAAATACAAAGAAAACAATCTTTGGAAGTGGAATTAGCAGAAGCTGATATGGCAATCCAGAATGACAAGATTGAACTGGAAAAGTTTGAAGAAACGCAGCGAAAAAAAGAAAGGCTTGGCAAGTTTTTGGATCGACTAGTTTGGTTAATTGATAATATCCCGCGATCAGAAATTGAAGCGTCGTTGAAGCAATTAGCTGCGTTTTGGGAAAAGTACCACGATCATAAAGTATTCGGTTCGTCACTGCAAAAGGCCAAAGGTAAAGCAAAACAAGAAATTATAGAAAAACTGCAACACTGAATTTTGTGAATTTTACAAAATGTTTGTTTACGATCGTTATAATATTACCATTAAGTCGTAATTGAATTCCAATTTCTACTCATCATGTAATAAGCTATGTTGTAATGTGTAAAACCTAATGTGTGAAATCTATATTTTAAATTTAGAAAAATCCGCTGGATTCGAAGAATCGCAACCGGAACCCAAGTCAAGTGGAATTCATAAAAGCAATAAGCTACGTATGTTGGATAGCTTTTTTCCTTATTAACTTTATATCGTGTAGTGTTATATTATAACCGTGAAACTGTTTATATCTTATTGACTGCAGACTTGCCTCCCAGTGACAGACAGCAGGCATCAATGAAGGTATCAGTAGAAACTGCAGCTGTAACTGGGACTCGAGAAAAAGCAGGTAACGAAAAATACTACTTTAATTTAAAGTTGAGTATAAAAGCTAAAAATATCCTTGCGTTATAATTTTCCCACAATTCAAAACACAATTCTACATTTTCATAAATTATTTGAAAAACAGCATAAGAAAAAGATAAAATTTATTGGAGTCCTTAGCTAGTAAGACCAGGTTTACTCAGTGTGACTGTAATTTTCCTTTAGTTGCCGTGACAATGAACAACGACATGAACAATGCTACTACAAGTGGACTAAATGTGCCCGGTAAAACCCCACAGAACGAAGAGTATCAAAACTTTTTTCGCATGATATCGCCGGATTCGCAGTGAATTGTGTCTTTACGTAAGCCATTAGTGAACTCTTTTAGATTAACTTTCTTAGATATATCGATTTTTGTACTGTTATGCACTGCATTTCTTCATGGAAAGTTTATAACGCCAAATTTGCCAAATCAAATAAAGTATTTATTGCATGCCGGGCATTCGGTCTGGTTATATTACTGTGTACATTTCCATATAAAGATTGTCTGCAAAGGGCAAGATTTGTTGATTCGTAAATGTTTGTTATACTTAAGCTTAGTGTGAACAACTTGATATTATGGCATGATGAATTCAATTACGCAGTTGTCTTTACCTATCCGCGACGTTTTGCAATTAATGGTTTTAGCTGTAGCTTAATTAAGTAAATTGACTTCAACTTATTCCAATTTAACTTTGAGTGTTGTAATTTTTGTTGTTATTGCTTCCTTATTTCTAAGTTTATTCCTATACAAACTTTTGTACACAATTTTAGTTTTTCCGTTATGAATTAGTGACTAAATTGCCTACTTTGAAGTACTAAGTGTGCCCACCATGACCTTATGCTTGCGTGAAATAAATGAATAAATGAATTCATATCCACAAACAATAAAATTATTGTATTTATTGAAATATACGTGCCGAGACTTTTGAAATCCCAAGAATCCTAGTCGATATTTAATATTTTAGCTGTGCATTCACCACTTAAACGTAAAACATTGCCCCAAATTTTAACCTAAGAAGAGTTTAGCTGATTCTTATTAACTTTTTTAAAAGCCAATTTGTTAAAAATATATATCCATTCATATTTTTCATCAAAGTATGTCCTTAGGACGGAAATGGGAGATAAACATACTAGCAAACAAACTCTGTATACTAAGACATGCAAAGAAAACTATAAGAGTTAAATAAATAAATAAAACGAAGAACAATATATTTCTACCACTATGATACTTTTCAGAAATCAAATTAATGAGTTTCGAGTCGCACTTAACATTTAACAAGGGAAATATTTTTGAATGAAGAAATTCGTTTAATCTTTGCATATAAATTAAACGTTCTAAAGTATTATTTTATAATTGTAAGCTGGGTTTCCGTTAATATTTTTCATAAAGGTAGCTTTGTAACTATTGATGAGTTTGCAGGATGGAACGGAAAGAAACTTGAAAGATGGAGATCAATCAGATTTTGTACTAAACAAGCATACCGCATGTACCAAAATCTCCAGACACCATTGGCTCAAACTTTATGATATTAATGTTTTGGAATTTTATAGGTTTAGCCACTTTAAAATGTGTACCTTTTAATAGCTTAGGCTTTGTAAAGCTGCTTCTGCAGTCAGTAAAAGTTATTAAAAAGCTTCGGTGAAATACATAGCTAAATACTTACAAGCTAAAATAGCAAAAAGTATAATAGTTTAAGGCACATCAGAATATTTTGTCCAACAATTAACTTGTGGACTAGAGATATTGCTTGAGAGTGGATGCAAAGACACCAAGTAGAGTATTTTTTAAGTATCGCATGCATTTAAATATGCAATCAACGAAGTAAGTGCACAGTAAGTGAAAAGAAAGATTGGAAGATTTGTACCTACAGTCTCTGCCATGATTTTAGTAAGACATTTACACATCCTTTAAGATTCAAAAGAACAATAGACCAGTAGTACATTGGGTGGCAACATAGCCTATAGAATACAAATGCATGTATGTACTTGTTATTTAATACCACTACTATCACTAGTGTATTTTTACGGCAACACCTTCTGGATTTTCCGATAGTATGAATGCATTGTGGACTACCAAAGAAAATCGTGGAGTAAGGCTCAAAACATCACAACAATTCAACTACAGTTTGGTTTAAACCAGTCAATGTGGCATCCAATATCTTGCTTAAACTTGATTTTGCACTGCTAGGAAACTAGTCCGGTAATGGGAATTTGCTAGAATCTGAGATAATATACGAAAAGTAACGTCGGCGAACAATTGCTTTTTTGGTATTGACTTTATGTTCAAAAGGCAACCATAGGGCTAAGGAATGCAATGCCAAGCTAGTTTTCCTAAGAACATGATAAACTAGTAAAAATTGTTCAAAAAAGCCTGACATTGCTGAAGAAATCTTAGTCTAATATTTTCTGTTATCTTAGGCATGCAAATTGTATTCAAATTTTAAGAAAAATTCTATGTCTTGTGGTCAGAAATAGCTCCTCAGTTGCTTCGTTGCTTGCTTTAATGTCGTTGAAGAAAAGTTAAAAGTTGTTACTTGGTATTAGGAAAGGAGTTGGGCTGCATCTATTTTGTTCGTGTTATTTTATTGCTAAGTTAACAAGGCAACAATAATCCGGTAAGTTCTAAGCAAAATATTTCTTTAACTTTGGTTTGTTTGCGACGACTCACTTTATCACATTTTTCTTGCTCCATATATTATGTGATTATTTACTTACTATTATTTACTTTCGTTTCATTACATAAATTCTTAATTCCCAACGACAAAACAAGTATTTGTTTTCTGCCTGTCTATATCTGTTACTTAAAGCCTTCTACCACAAATTTCAAGGTAATACAATTTTTAGTTCAATTTCAAGCCAATATAGTATTGAAAATTAAGGGTTTTACTTGAATTAGGTAAGTTGGCGTCTACGAAATGGGTGTTTGTTTTTATAATTGCGTACACTCATGGAAGTAATTCTACACTATCATAGTTAAGACCTGAAATCACGATGTAAAGGTCTCAAGATCAGTACTTTGAAGTATACAGTTGAAAGTATTATGGACTGATTTTGATACTTTGAATTCTTTAGAGAAACCGAAGGTGATGAATTCTGAAAAAATTTCCAATAAACGGCGGCTAAGAGACGTAAGTTAAGCTAAAAATAAATAGTACGCCTCTTTGGCTTTGTTGTTTTCAAGGTAATCATATATATACTCCTGTATAGGTCAATTTAGGAGCTGACTTGAGTGACAATGATACGGTAGGGTAAATTTATTCGCATACATAAAAGTCATTATACAACATCAAACTTCTTTTTTAAATGCATTTTTTTCTGATATTGCAAGGAATACTGTACGCCTGACACAATAGATTCTTCTTCCAGTGATGAGTTAGAAGATGGGGAAGAAATAGTGAAGGTAAGGATTCCATGAATACCTATCTACTAAGTTTTACATAATGCATTTTGTAGGATCGCAAGCTGCACACGCTAATGGAAGCAGACAATACTGGGCAGAATGGTTCGTCTTCAGTGAAAGTAAAAATTTATAAACAATTTAATTTGCATTGTAAAGACAGTTTTTTACGCGAATAGAGAACTATAGGTATAGGACATAATTTACGAGGATAAAATCTGCAACTAAAGCATTGGTTTCACTATGTGTTCAAAATTGGAATAAGGAATTTTGTGAACGGAAGCTTCAGACTTTTTTAAAATCACTATACTATCAATTGCAAAGCCTAGAAATTTGTGCACCTCTCGTGTGAATATGCGCAGTTGTTCAAATAGTTTAAAATTAACAGTTACAGTTTAAGATTCACTTATAGTTTAGATAAGTTGAGAAATAAAAAGCACTTTTGAATTACTTAGCTGTTGGTTATTGATCCATCGCATAAAAAGTGATAGGTGAAGTTGCTCCCTTTCATTTAGTTACTTACTGGAAGAATTATTTTTATTTTATCGCTTGGAGATAATTTTCATTGTTTAAATGTCATAAATGTAAATCTTTTATTTTAATACTTTTTTCTATTCTTGTAGACAAGTACTATAGTAAGTGTGACAGTAACGCAATAATACAACTTTTTGACTTAATGACTTCTTGTAGACACATCAAGATAAATACAGTAAATACAGTCAGCTTTCCAAGAAGCCTATAGTTGAAGAGATGAACGACTTACGTGATAGCCCTGGCGCCAAGTTGAAAACTGGTTTCCGAAAATTCGACAACGATTTGGTTTTTGACTGTATCGTAAAATATTGTAAAACAACTGATTCTAAGGAATGGACCTTTCCTGTTTACAAGGAAAACAGTAAAACGACTCCATGCAAGGTATAATCATACGGAAAATATATTTATATTTGATGAAGCATGCATCGGTTATTAATTTGTTCCAGATAAAAGCAGCTTTCATGGAGCGTCTCAACAAGACCCAACTAGCCACTGAGTACCTAGTATATATAAATAAACCATGTTTTCGCCCACTTGTGTGCTCGTTGATGCTAAAAATCACAGGTTGGAACTTATTTACCGCTTTTCATTATAAACTATATTTGTAGATTGACACACAAAGATGTAACCAAGTAGTAGCAAAACAATAGTTTCAGAATCAGATCAGAAACAATCAGAAGCTTATGCATTTAAAGTTAAATACATTTATATATCTTAAGTCAATCATATAATTTAGAACGATTTCAAACACAGACAATCAAAATCAGATTTTGTTTTGAATCAACGTACTTGAAGGACATTTAATGGTGTTCATACTTTTATAAAAACGGCTTTAATATGTTATAGAATCTCTCGGGAACCTGGAGAAACTGGAACAAAAGCTTCTGACAGATTTGCGAAAGCACGCTAGAAAACATCAACCTCAGTCCAATTTTCTTCGTGTCCTTTGGAGTGGGCCATTGGTACTTTCTTTGAAGTCAAGCTCATCAAAAAAAGTGTTTCTAAAGGACCCTGGTAAATTAAACTTAATTTTATCTCACCTGTTGTACCTTGATAGTATGAAATGTAGATGTCGTGTCATTTAGTAGAAATAAAGGACTTCTCTTTTCGTCAATATTTTCAGTAGTTTTGTTCGGACAAGTGAAATTAATTATTATAAGAAATTAATGTTTATATGTATATTGCTTGCAGACTCTGAGAGCCCTGCCACATATGATCCTTGTTCGCATATTTTGTTGGAATGCAAAGCCGAAAAGAAAAATCTTGCCAGACTTCAAGCAACGAATAAAAAGTTTGGATCTGAGTATGCAAAGAAAATTCAAGAAGCTGAAAGCCTTAAGAAGCAATGGGATATCTCTATGGAAGCCGAAAAGAATCTCAAGGAAAACGTTGATAAGAATCGAAAGACAGTTGGCGCCTTAAATCTTTTAAAAAAGATTTTTAAAGAGCCCGTTGGAATGGAATTTGCACTTGATGTTTTTGTTCCTGATGACAAGAGTACGGGAGCTCTGGTTTCGGACGGAGACATTTTACAATATGCCAAGGAAGTTGTTTCAACTGCAGAGAAAATCTTAAATAATTTGGACGATCAACAGTAATTCAATCCTCTTTGAATTCATCGATTAACATTTTCTATTATTAACAATTTCCTTCTGACTATACATAATCAAGTAATTTGTTGTTAATTTAAGCTAGGATTAGATTAAGTAGTTTTGACGGTCAGTTTTATTGGAATGATGTAAACGTGGACACTGAATAATTTGCAGTTTTTGTGAACTTTTTCTAACGCCATTGATTGTTCATTTGTGGTGTTGAGTTACTAGCTGTAGTTAAGGATATTATTAATTTTTGTTTTGTGTTAGTTGTATATGAATAAACGCTGAGGTAGACTTCTTCAATTTAGGCAAGCTATTCTTCTGAGCTGAATTACCAAAGTCTCATATCCATGGTTAACGCACTCTGGTTGTCAATCTATTAATGTTTGTGAGTGATGGCATGCGCATGAAAATACAGTACCGAGGACCGACATGAGTTAATACTTGTGATACCTTGACATTAATATTAACCGGTTCAAACACAGTGTTTTTGGCTTATTTAAGTGCATGTGTCTTCCGCCAGTGACTTCGTTTGTATGAAAAGCTCATTTTAAGACCTACAAATAAATGTTAATCATTGATGAGATCGCGTTTTAAACGTACAAAAGCCTAGGCTTTATTATGGTATAAAATGTTTTTAAGAAACACTCTTTTGCTAATTTCCTTGTGTTAATTTGGAAATTTCCAAGAAAATTCTAAGTGTCTTCCAATATTTACTTTACTCTTATTGTTTTTCATTACTCAAAAACCTTACAAATATTTTTACAAACTTTGGAGTATATAGTACTCGACTTGAGGTAGAAGTCTTCCCAGGAATTGTTTTGTTTGTGTTTGTGATCAGTGATAATTTACGACATCTAAATATTCAACTTTAAGCATTCTCTCATGAATTCCTAGTTATTAAGGTACGAAAATATGGAAGGGTAAGAAGTAAGTGAACCGTAAAGCAGCCGCAGTAAAAATATTTGTAATCAAAGTCCAACTATCATAAAGCTATCAAAGTTTGGTCAGTATTTGGGCTAAAATAGCATTCAGTGTATTTTAAGTCATTTAACATATCGTAAGTCTTTGTATTGTATTGTGTTTTTATTGTGCAAGTTTGATTTAGCTCGCAGCCTTTAGAATCCACAGTTTACACAGTTAATGATTATAATTTATCTTTAGTCTTAGTCTATCTTCTTATATACTATTGGTTTTGAAATAACATAATCCACTCATTTCTTGTATTAAGTGCATCATTTGCAAACAACCATAGGTTTTTCAAGTTTTCTAGTTTAATATATTTAATAACATTCATATACTCAATTAAATCTATGTGAGGTTGCATAAAGGGAATTAATTTATCTCTAGAGTAAGCATATGCTGGACATCTTACAAAGAAATGATATAAAGTTTCTGTCTCATTTAAGGTACATAATTCACACTTATCCTCATTTTCATTCTGGTTGTTTTTGAAATAACTATTCATACCATTGAGAGTATAAGTATTACCTTTCCCACTTAATCGTGGTACATTAGCTTTAAGTTGTACAATTAATCGTATGTATGTCCACTGTAACATATCGTAAGTCAATTCATCTATTCCTCAAGAAAAGAACTATTCCTATTTGTGATAGTGGAAATATGTGGTAACTCCTTCGAATTATAACGTTTTGGAACTCATCTCATCAAAGGTTAGTTATTGTTAACTAATATTACGGCCGGTGTAACTTTCGTTTTAACTTTAATAATAAAACAAATACGAATAACATTGCGTGACAAGAAATTAACACACAAAGATGTGGGAAAAGTTAGATTTCTCTTCTCATGAGTGGGAAAAGAGAATGATAAAAGTACCTTCTATCTGCCCTGAGTTGTCATGCTACGCGCGGTCATTTAGGAAGACTCTGTTAAGACCTTCAGGAAGGGTAACACGTTTTGATTTTATTTTAACGAAGTCGGGAACAATCCTAAAGCCAGGGTTTCATATATTTTTGTCTCATTGGATCCAAAAACAATGTTAACGACCCTATCAACTTCAGCTTAAGTTTTACAGCAGGGAATTTTCTAAAACCTGCAATTACTTGTAATCTTAGCGAAAGCTTGTTGTAATTCTCTCCATGGAATTTAACACGAGTTTATTAAAATGTATAATCTTGTTTTATTGAGTGAGACCAACTTTACTGTTCCCAAGACCGGCAAACTGTTCGTTGTGAGGAATTTGGCTCCTGCAAAATGAAAAGGAAGTCCTTGAAGCTCTACATTTCCAGAGAAAAAATCTATCCTCCCTTCTTCTGTGCTATTTCGTAGGTCAAGTTTGATATAATAGCTCGTTTAAGCAGACACGAAAGAGTTTAACTTGGAATTGTATGATTACAATAGTTGAATTCCGCGCAAACAATTCGGCAAGAAGCTTTTAAAAAGCATTTGAATGCCCACTGATATCCACGGAGAACTCCAAAAAATTTCTGCATGCGGCTGACGTGAATAAATTTTCCTGCACGGTACCTGCTCATTGAAAACTAACATAAAGGGCACAGTGGGAATCGTGAAAATTCAAAATTCATATTATTGTGAGATAATTTGTCTTTATTTGGAGGTCATAAGCGTTAATCTGCTAGCACACCAGGAACGAAGACTTAATTGTTCTTTCTGCAACAAATCGTAAAGTTCAAGAATAGGGTCGACACACTGGAAGCTTCACGATGGCGTTTAAGTGTCCAGACTGCCCGAGGGTATTCAAAACTGAAGCTGGCTTGCAAAGACATGCAAAACTTCACTTTCCGAGTGTATTTCATGGAAGGTACCAAGGATACAAGAGTAATGCAATGAAGACTGACAAAATGCAATTAGTATGTGAACTTTGTAGAAAAACTTACATAGATTTGACAACTCTGAATTTTCATCGCCAAATTCACATTGGCTTAAAGTTTAAGTGCACGATATGCCGAAGATCTTTCAATTCCAATCTGCTTTTACTGAAACATCAGCAGTCGAAGTTTAAGTGTGACTACTGTCCCAAGGTTTTTTGTACGCTACACGCATTAAAAGAGCATTGCAAAGTACACTGTCAGAAAAAAAAGGATTTGGGAAGTAAATGCAAAGCAAAAAATAACAAGATATAGCAATATTATCAAGCGGTAAAGGATTCTCTTCTGTATTTTTTTTAAAGTTATCTGAGTTGCGATTTTATCATATAAATTATATTTTTAAATGGTGTACAAAACATTGAGTTTGTTTATTTATAATCTTAAAGAAATTTTTATATATAAGGATATTTCAATTGCCTTATTGTAAGTATTTTTGTACTCTTGTTACGAAGCATTCGTAATCCTTGTTTTTAATAAATAATTTTTGAATAAGCTGGCAAAGATCAAATTCAAAAGTTTAAAAATATCACAGGTATTAAAGCTCATAAAGTCATGCAAATTAATTCGCCAGTCCGTCGGTCTGCCGAAATTTTCCCAATTCTTGAAAAGATTAACAGGAGGGATTGCCGCCTAGATTTCCCCTTATTAAGGAAAAAATCAAATAGGTTTCCGTGAAATTAGCCAACTTGTGTCATCTTGTTGTGTGAAAACGGTAGTGTTTCGTTAAATTTTGTAATTTTAGTTACACACACGTCTGTTAGTTTACACATAAGTTTACTTATGGTCAACAAAATTTCTGGACTTTCTATTCTAGGTTCTAAGTAACGCTATTGTCTAAGAAACATGAACTTGTACATGTTAAAGAAATTATCTGGACAACAAAAGACTTGACTTGATGATTTTAGCCGTTCAGCTCTACGTTACTACGCATGGTTTCAGAGTAACTGAATGTTATTGTTGTATTTTTTTCTTAAGCAACAGCATTTTAGGTTGTCTACACAGCTGTACACAATTGAGTTTAAGTCAAAATATATTTTTCATTTTCTCCATACCTTACCGCATTGATTTACAGGTTTATGTCTGTAAACACCTTGAATGGGATCGACGGAAAGATCGGGTGCTATTCATGTGCAGATGCTGGTACGATTTACTATCCACAAATGAAAACGTTCTGTGCCTTTCAATATGGACACATTTTTTGTCCTGCTTGGAAATTCTTGGAAAAAGTTTCAACTGCAGTGCAGCGTAAAAAGTAGGACATCAAAGAATTGTTGCCATTCATGGATACATCATTAGAATAAACTTTTACTTATATTTAACTTACTTTATTTTAAAATCCAGCCATTATACACTTGACTATTGATAATGTACATAAAGTTTGCAAATGATGACGTACTAACATGGGCTAAACAATTGAATACATTAACAAGCACCTTCTCCTTAATCTGAATCTTGGCAAATTTAAGCACACTGTAAGCTATAGGAAATACAAAGTTGGAGTACAAAGCTAGTTTTAGTTTCAGTTCCCTGCCAGGCCTCTTTTGAGTACAATCATATTCACAAAAAGATTTCTGACACAATCTGGACACACAGTTCAATAGTTTTTATTCTGCCGATTAATAGGTTTGCTATTTATGTTTGACGTCTTACACGATAAGCTAGAAGAGTAAAGTGTGAAGGAAAATGGCAGATTCAAGAAAAAACTCGGTAGCCCGGACGAAATTATCCGGGAATAAGAAACAGAATGAATCCATTACTGGGGAAATCTTATCAAAAAAGAAGTCTACTAAACGGGTATTTCAACCTCTAATTAGTTTTTAATTATTTAAAAACATAAGTTTAAAATTAGATAAGTAGGAAATGAATAATTTTAAGACAAGTTCAGCGTATATATAATTTTTTTTAAATATTTCAGAACGTTCCGAACAAATGCAAGGAATCTTCTTCAAGCTCATCGAAACGATTAAAATCAGGAAACACAGAGTCGATCACCGGTGATGGCAATCAAACAACTACGGTACGTTATAGTCTAAACGGATCTACTGGACTTTTATTTTTTGATTTTAAAGTTTGCGATACGATGCTTTGTTTAAGCGTGATTAGAACGCTAACTGTAAAACAGCAGTTGGACTTGAACATTTTTCAATGGAAAATTCAATACCATAGAATAGTTAGAAAACTATTATATAGGGTGTTCAATAAGTAAGTTACTGAGAAAGCCTCAAAATCAAGTATTTTTGCCGTTACTTGGTTACTTCAACA
>JAQIWV010000022.1:0-25831 GCA_034696705.1 Isotomurus plumosus
AGCCAAAGTTGCTAAATCGATATTGTAACGGTACGCTGGTACTTAAGCTACTGAAATAAATAGGTTGAATTCGGCCACAGTAATAAAGCTGCCATGATATGGATAGCATGTAGATTAGTTGAGACAAAGAACTGTAGAGACGCCAGAATAGGAAGAAGGAGCGGAGCCACAGTGAGTCAATGAGTTAAATTAATTAAATCAATTAATTAAATCAGCAGAGTTTTTCTCTATAGTGAACTTTAAAAGATTTTAATAAAATTTTTACACAAGTGGAAAAGTATGTTCCATTGATTTTAGTGTACTACACGGTATTGTTTCTCCGTGAAACATATACGCTCAGATTCGGGTACCCAATCGGGGTATTTGTTTGTACACTTGCACTTGTGTGTGTGTTTGTCTTTTCCTAACGAACATTTGGAACCTGGATAACATTGAAATGCTTCATGAGCATTAGGATCGCACTTCTGCCCATTGAGTGGAAAGCAGTGATAAGTCCCCATGTCCGTTGGATTCCAAGGTTCCAGTCCTTCGTACATGGACATGATAGTTCCGTCTTCCAAGTCCTTACAGTTGCAAGCACCCTGCAAGAATATTTGAAATTAGTAGCAATCAGAATCAGGATAAACAGGATTAGAAGGATACTGCATTCGAAATATTTGTGTACGTCTACACTCCTCAACAAACTATTAGTCTGATTTATTTCAAGAAACTTAAGTGAAACTGTAATTAAATTGCTTGAAGGGTGAAATGAACGTACTCATGTTCCCAGTATTGCAGATAAGATAAGCATGTGAGATATAAAGACCTGTGAGATTTTCTTGCCTGCGCTACGTTTTGATTGTAAATGGTTTAAGAGCTTATGAAAGCATAACTAAACTAATTCCAAATTGTTTAATGTTGTTTTAATAAAGTACTAACACCCTTTTGGTAGTTTTACCTTCACACATTCAGATCCTTCTTCGCACACCCACTTTTCGTTTGGTTTAATGTCCGCCCCTCTTGGAATACATCCATGTCCAACGTTTATAATTGTAATCTTTTCACCGCCACGTCTTCTGCTTTTCTTCTTTTTGGCGGAAACATCAGCAACAACCGTAAAGATTCCCACCAATAACAAAATTTTAAGGTTCATTGTTGCCAGACTTTTTCGAATATTCTGGTTTTCTACGGGTCCGGACGTCAGGAGGGCAATTGTGAATAGGAAACTGCCTTGAGTTTAACATGAATTTTTAATTAAGTGTTTATTAAAAGAGAGAGATATCTTAAACACAATTGCTAATTGTTTTAAATTTGTGATTGTTCTTGTTTCTTTTAATAAAGCAGAGAAAACAAGCGAAGCGAAAGTATTTTGCATTTGTTGATTGTTAAGAAATCAAACATCTAATTCTAAATTGACCTCGCATCGAGTACTTCACATACTGGCAGATCGTCAATTTAGGGAGTGCAGGCAAGGCTGTTTGTTTCTCTTTAACATAAAGAACAGCTAAGCCATTAGCATAACCTACCTCTAATCTTAGCCATAATGAAACTAATGACGGATAGTTTACTTGCTCACTGAAATCAGTTGTTTTTCAATTTTTCAATTTTTTTCCACAATAACCTTGCAAACAACCTATTGATATTTTGCCGTCTCATTAAAGCATATTTTGAAATTTAGTGAAGACAATTTAATTAATTTAAAGCATCACTTGAAAAACCGTTGACTTACAAATTACTCCAATGAAAATTTGAACCTTTAATAAAAACAGCCCAAACAATAAAATTATTATAACGATAAAGAAACTAGTTCCTTTTTTTAAAGACAGTATTCACTAATTATTTGTTTCATAGTAAGAAAGTGAATGAGTACTTAAGCGTGCTGCGTCTTCCTGACACATTTCTCCAGGTTCTTGGGACACGTGTATTTTTCATTGACACATTTTACTCCGGGGTAGCATTGATAGTAGTCCGGTACAGAAGGCTAGCACTTTTCTCCTTCGATCCGAAAGCACCACTTGATAAATATGTCAGAAGAGAAGTGATAATCTGGAAATGGACTTATTCTATCGTAAAACAAAAGTATGGTTCCATCGTCCAGATCCTTGCAGTTGCATTATACCTGCAAGAACAATTCGAATGTGATTACGGTCGGCTGTGGAAACAGTAAAGTTTTTCTGTTAAGTTTATCTTTACACATTCAGTTCCTTCTGCACAGACGTCCTTTTGAGCCACGCAGTTATCAGTAGTAGGCGATGGTATACGATTTGACCATGGGACTGCGTTTTCTCCATAAGAAGAAAGTTGGTCATTGCATGATAAATTTCTTTGGTGAAAGTTCACATTATTCTATATATTATGCACATGTGTATATATAATTTAGAAGCCAATTTATTTAATAATTTAGAGAAAAAGAGTACATGTACTGCCAATTATTTAATTTTGAAAGAAAAAAATATGATAATAAATGAATAGTAGAGAAAGTGAGTTTAGAGGGAACTTTCTGGATGAACTTGCACAAGCACAAGTTCATCTGGATCCTGCAATGCCTCGAGGAATGGGTTGGTGGTGGTCGGGACGGAACCGTTCCTTCCCACCGGCCTTGGGTTCCTCTCGAGGAACTCCTGGAGGTTCATCTCCGGGCAAGTTCCCTCCGCTCCATTAGGCGGCGTGGGCGTGCGGATTGCAGGAAGACGGGCCACGATCCACCGTCCAACTGCATGGCTGTGCTTTCGAACTATAAAAGCACACTGCAGTACACACACCAAGGACAAAATCCCAACAACTGCAACACACATTCACAAATGCATGCAACAAATATAGATTATAATATAGATTATATATATATATTAAATGGGTCTTACCAGTTTCCAAGAGGGCAGAGGACCCTGTTTGGAGCTCGGCAAAGGGCCTTTCTGTGGAAGTGTACACTTCCGGACAGAAAGAGTCCAGCACAGCAAGGGGACGTCCAATAAGTCCATTGGTAGTGTTAATACATGAAGTATTAACACTATCCCAGTAAACAAAAACACATTTTTTCACACAGGAGAGACAATTTGATGTGAACTTCTGACAGTCCATGATGAAGGTTCAACTCAAAATGTCTCTCCTGTGTGGAACTTACCTGAAGCAACATTTCATATCATTTAATCAGTTAATGCAAATAAGCTCATGCAAACAGAAAGATGCTGAATGGAACAAAGTGCATAAGACAACAAAGTATGCATGCAACTCGATCTCAGATCAAGTCTCAGGGGTTATCCAAATGACCCCTCCGAGGAATTGTTTCGCGTCTCTTTCTTCTTCTTAATAATCATTAACGACTCCCATTTTGGAGAATATACTCGAGTTCGTTGAAGTTTCTGCTTGATCATTAAATTAAGGGAAAATGAAGAGCTTATTGATCTTCTTGGGGTTTTTTGTGGGTGTGACTCTGTCACAACCCTGTGTGGAGCACTTGGACTGTCGCAGTTGCCTATCAAGAGGAATTGAGTGCACTTGGGTCGTTAAAGTAGGAAGCCGCAGTGGTGCGTGCATTAGACAAGAGGATTTTGGGAAGTTTAGAATTAAGCTTTCCTACAGAACACTGTTTTACTGCAGACGATACGACACATTTCTAGGCAAGTATTTTATATATTTAAGTAGCTCAAAAACGCAAGTAAATTACTAATAATGGGTTTGCAATTGCAGACAAGTTTTCTGTGCTAAATACCAAACGAGGAACAAATGATACTAAAAATGGAACAGTGGAAATTATTGGACAAGTGCAGGAAACTCTTAAAACAATCCTTACATCAAACGTCTCTAATTCCGTGGCTACTGCTTCCTTTCAATCACATCCCAGTTCTCTAACAACTATCCCTACTACTCCTATTACTCTTTCTACTACTACCAAGATTAGTAAAATACCTGAGGATGACTTTAAAATACACAAGACTGTCATAATTCCTTCCCTTTTCAACAATACATCCAAAAATGACTCGAAACTTTTCAAAAGACAGGCTTTAGATACCAAACCTGACAATGATCCACCAGCAACAACACCCGTCCCACCAATTCCACCAATTGTTGTCACAGCTATCCCAGTCACCACCACTCCTAAACCATACGTTCTTAGAGGTGCAGAGCTTTTTGAAGGTCCCAAGGAACCTTTAGAGGACACACTAAGTAAGGAAACCTTCCAACCGTCCATTAAGACCCCTACTATTCCTCTTCAGTCACACATTCTTCCAGTCATCCCCACTGCAGGTAAACTTCTTTCCAATGTTCCTAAACAACCTGTAGTGGACACATTCGGTACAGAAAGCTCATTAGCAGTTCCAAAGATATCTACTTTTACTCCTAAGCCACACATGCTACCTGTCATCCCCAGAGCAGCTGCAGTTCTCCCTACTAACCCCAAACTATCTGAACACGCATTAGACTTCCGAGCCCCTACTAAGAATATTTATCGACACAATATTACCAAAGCTACAAACAAAAGCGTTTTACTTTCCCCAGAAACACAAAATCAATCTAAAACTATCCTAGGAACCCCTGTCTCTCCTATTATTCCTTCCAAACATAATACACACGCAGCTACTTCCAAAATTTTACAAACCTTTCCTAAACTTCAGTTTGGAACTGTTCTGGAAGCAAATAATTCTTTTGCTTTAACCCCAACTGCTAATATTAAGCCTGTGGCTACTAAAAGTCCAGCCACTACTATTTTAACATCATTGCTCATTAAGTCTGAAAATCAGTCAGTAACTGCCACGACTATCATTACTGCGACTACTGTACTACCTACTAATGACAAAGACAAATCCCCACCCACAGCAACCCCACTGACCGTTAATGTTACAACACTGAATCTCTTTGAGCCTTCTTTATCTCAAAAGAATGAAAAGACTCTTACTATCCTGCCCAATCAACCAAGCCTCTCCTCTTGTGCAGTAGCAAGGATTAACAATCAATCTGTGACCGGAAACAAGGGTAATTATTATGCATAATTAAATCTGTCTTGCTGGAAGCAGAAAGTTTATTATTTTATAATTAACTGTGTTGCTAGATGATTGTGTCTTGAAATTCGTTGGAGAAAAGATATCAATCTCTCAGCCTATCATGGAAGGAGTGACTCTTCCAGTGGTGTCTACAATTTCTTGTCAGGTATTGGCAATTATATTTTAGTAAATAAAAATTCACAACTTCATATGAATTTTATTTTGTTAATTAGGGATGGACCAAAAACGTAACAACCAGGTTTTTGGGATATATGTGCCAAGCAATTTTATATGGCCCAAGGTACGTTGCACAGACAGGGGATGAGGAACTTTTAGACTGGCTTTATACAAATCCCAAGCCGAAGCTACAGAAGATGTGTCCGGGAATTCTTTATAGAAATAAAAACTGCGACTAATTTCAACTGACATTCGTTTGATAAAATGACGGTTGCTGAATTTTCTAATAAATATAAATACTCTAAATAACGACTTTTTATTCATATTCATTCGCAATGCGTAGAGCGACACTGTATTCTCCTCGCAGGAATTCAGATTATAGACCTGTTCGAATTCCTAGTATTTTAAATTTACCGTTTCCCTTGACAACGAATGAAGTTTTACCTCACTCAGGGTACACAACACACAGAGAAATTCTAGTTTTTCCTACTGGTATCTTCTACGAGAGTGCAGGACGAAAGTATTTGAGAATTCAACTTAATAATTTAAATCACGACGCATTGGAGACAACTACTTGGATTTTTGAAATTCCTCCACGCTTTGTCCCAGAAAGCGAGGATTTAGTATCCCCTTCAGAAGATCCCGACTCCACCACACCATGACCACCGAGCCAATTACCCCTGAAAGCTGTGACCTGGATTTCTTGAACGAGTTATTCCCTTCTAATGAATCTCAAGTAATGGAGGAAAATGAGACACTGAAGAAAAATTGTCAAAAGTTGGACATTGAACTGAAGAATTTGCGACAACAAGTTCACATTCTTTTAATTGACAAGTTGGCATTCAACGAACAACGAGAAAAATTGCTTAAAGAAAACAAGGGTTATTTGGACAGAGTAAACGAATTGGCTGGAAAAATCAAGGAATTAGAAAGTTTACTGCAAGTGTGGAATCTTCACAGTGAAAGTCTCTCAACTCAGGTGATGAGACTACAGTCTGCCATCAACCAGAAAGATTACCACATTGGCCAGCTGCAGACCCAGATCCACGGCTTCTTCTCTTCCCATGTTAACGTCAATAATAGTGGGTAAAATGAGACTTTTAATTTATCCTTACATTTTATTAAAAACCATGTTAATTACCACTATTCAATTATATTTAAAGGTGGTGAAAACCTACCGTGAAATTTCCCAAAAGTTACTTAAATACTCATCTGAATAGGTAATTAAAAAGATTGAATCATTTTCTAATTTACAATTTCAATTTAATGTATTTAAAACTAAATTTTCACATGATTGCCTAAAATTAAATTCGCAATAATGAACTTATCTTAGTAACCAAATTAAAATCTAAATTTTTCTCTAATTAATCCTAATCTAAGTATAGTTTAAGTTTTTAAAAGTAAAATTTCATGAAATTTCATCAAAATTTCATGAAATTTCATCATCAAAATTTCATCAAATTTAATAAAACTTTATGCTTTTCAAACAAATTGGAAATAGAGACAAATATATAATAAATCAAAAATTTACTTAAGTAGTTGGTTGAGAAGATAAGTCGAACAATTCTTCTTCATGTGGAAATAGTGAGTAATCTGTTTGCCACTTACTTGACGAGGGACGATTGGCTCCAGGGGCTTTTAATTCTAATTCGTGCTGCTTTACGGCTTCATCCAGTATTCCCATTGTTGGGCTAAAAGTCATCGATGAAATGTCTTGATTTGATTTTACCATTTCGTTTAATTTCTGCTGTCTCTGTCCAATAAAGACATTCATTTTGTCCAAGAGACGCTTGAAATCTACACACACTTTTACGGGCATACTAAAGCTAGTACCCAACCAGTCGCCATACTCCGTATCTCCTTTTTTTGGTGAGAGAAATCTCATAAAATGACCTGTGGCAGCATCTGAATACGGGCGAATCACAAGCTCGCCAGTTGGGCTAGTACGAGCATATTGGTCGCTCCAGAACTTTTCAGACTTGTAAGAATTAAGGTCTGGATCTGCAAATTTCATTCGTTTCCCTGAAATTGCAGCTAACTTGATTTCTTGAATGCCAGCTTCAAGTTCCATGGAAAGCCACTGTAAGTCTTCCGCAGGAATTCCAATGTGAGAGTCTCCAAATCCCCTGGATCGTGAGAACTTATTGTATTTCTTAACGAAAACATAGTAGCAAAACTTAGAATCATTGTAATGGAGACGGATTCTAAAGTTTCCTAATTTAAATGTCGATTCAGTCCGGTAGAAAGCCGGATCTCTAAAGAATGGAATCTCTATTTCCTCTTCTTCTTCCTCAGAGAACTCCAGCTCTCGCTTCCTCTTCACACCCGTGCTTAAGAAAGATTGTTGTGGGTTCTTCATCCTGGTAGTTGTTAGCAGCTATTCCGATAGAGAATGTGGTTTTAAAATTTAAATGTGTTTCCTTTTATACCTTTCTTGGATTTTACAGGCTGGATACAAAAAACAATATTTTTATATAAATCGGTGCAATCAAAGTCATTAAATTTAATTGGGCTACATTTTTATTGCGAGGAAAATGACGTGAATAAATTAACTGCTTCTACAGACAATTTTTATTTCCTTTACTTCCCTTCCAAACTGGTTTCTTGCAGGTTAGTATTTAAGTAATCGGCTACTTGCCACTGCTCTTCTCTTGGTTTAACAATGTCGAGCAGTAAGGTAAGCTTGTACATACACACCCCTGAATACTATTTAAAGAAGCTACAAGCTTTCATTTCTGCTTCACATGAGCAAGAAATTGCTTGTGACTTGAACCTTCAGTGGACTCCTGAACAAAAAGCTTTTTTGGAGTTTTTCGAACAACATTTGAACGAAAATTCTGAGAAACAAGTCAAGGCACTTTTAATTGGGCTTTCTGGAGCAGGTAAAACTGCAGCTTTAAATCAATTGAAATATATTCTTCAGAAGGCTGGAAAAACTTTTACTTTTTGCACTCCAACTGGAATTTTAGCCACCAAACTTTCAGCGAGGACTCTTCATTCAGTTCTAGGATTAACAAAATATACAACTAAAACATTACAGGAGTTAGCTGAAGACAGCGAATTTAATCCGAAATCCTTAGCGAGGTTGTTCTACACCGAATATATCATTCTTGACGAATTTTCACAGATTTCATGCTCATATTTGCGTTATCTTGATCTTTTTTTACAAGCAAGTAAGTCTAACGACCTTCCATTCGGAAATACTAATATTATTCTCGCCGGTGATTTTGGACAAATAAAAGCCATTGGTTATTCCCTTTTTCGTGACATTAAGAGTGTAAGTGAAGAATCTGAATTTGCAAGAGAAGGCTTAGAATTATACAGGGATTTTAGTTCTGTTTTCTGTCTAACTGGTTCAAAACGACAGAGTGGAGATTACGAGTTTTTTGAGTTATTGAAAAGAGTGAGAACAAAACAAGTAAATGATAACGACATCAAAATATTGCAATCACGGGTTCAGAACGCAGACGAGAAATTAAATGAAATATTTATAAGTCCATACAACAAAGTCGTGCAAGAATATAACAATTACAAACTTCGAACTTCAGGACTAGTTGTTAGTAATTCGGACTTAATTAGTTTGAAAACAAATACTTTCCCCCCTGTAATAAATCAACCTTCCAACTTAAAATCGCCAACGGTAGCAATCAATGCCCCAGTTGTTATTACAAACAATATTTCTGTAGCAGATGGAATCTGCAATGGAAGCTCAGGAGTCCTTTTGGATGTACTTTATAAAGACAAGCTTCCTGTAATGTGCTTGGTTAAAATTCCTGGCATAAATATTCCTGATATTCCCAGTGGAGCAGTTCCTGTAGCCCCAATACAAGAATCTTTTAAAGCTGGGGACTTTAAAGTTCGAGTAGAGTATTTCCCAATCGACTTGTTTTATGCTATTAGTGGTCATAAAGCCCAAGGTCACTCGTTCAGCAGTGCACTGTGTCATTTAGGAAAGGATGACTTTGTTGAGGGAATGACTTACAGCATTTTAAGTCGAGTTTCGTCTTTGAAAGGTTTACACTTGTATGAACGTCCAGCATACGGTGAAGTAATTACAAAGGACCGGTTTACAAGCAATTCTTTTATGAAAGGGCTCGAAGAAGACAAGTTAGAGGCGAAGAGGCTAGGAGTTTATTTACAACTCTATCCAGACCCATAGTAATTCATTCTGACATGTTGACCCAGGAAGACAAGTATGATGCTCGTGTAAATAATTTAAGACAACTTCTTAAGTCTCTTCTTCATTGCGTAGTGTGCTATTCTAAGCATAGGATCCCAGCAAACGCATTTACAACGACGTGTGTGTATACAGGTTGTGCCCAAGTTAGAAGACTTGTGAGACATTTATTCCAGTGCAGAAAGAAAAAGTGTAATTTAAGTTTTTGTAGTTTTTCCAAACGTCTGTTCGTACATTATATGTACTGTGAATATGAAGAATGTGCACTGTGTAGGGATTTGAAACATCCCATATATATATCTTATTTACGACTGTTTAGTTTTCTTATTTATTCGAGTGAAAAGTATGTTGAAAAACCGAATGTACTTAAGAGAATAGGATAGTTAGTTCTCTGAATTAAAATTATTTAGCATATTTTTCGCTGAAAATAATGAATAATCACAATTCTTCTCCTGCAATTTCAGTTGTTCCTGAAACTACTCCTAATGGAAAGCTTCGCACGACAAGAACATTCAGTTGCAGATATAAAAGCTGTAAAAACTCCTTCAAGAGGTATAAGGAGTGGGAAAACCATCATCTTCATTCTCACTTTTGTTCCAAGTGCTGTAAGGCCTTCGCTAAATTAAAAAGGCATCAGTGCAAATTGCCAAATGAAAATCCTGATCAAGAAAGTAGTAAACCTTTACTTATTCCATCAAGTCTCAAATTAAATAGTTTTGTTATTAAAAGTACAGCACATGAAGGAACACTTATTGTCTTAGAAAAAAAGTTTATAGAAATAATTGACAGCTTCTCTGAAGCCCTTTCGAGTGTTTATAAGGAAGTAAAACATATTATTATGAATCTTTTAGATGCTTATTTAGGAATAAAGTTGTCTGTGTCTTTTGATACAGAGTTGGAAAATAAAGATTACGATGAAACGAAAAGCAGAATTTATTACAGCCCATATTTGATTTACACAAACGCGAAACAAGTTTTCATGAATTTACAAGCAGTAGTTGATTACGTAACGGTTGGTCTTCAGTTTGGCTCTAATGTGGCCGGAAGTGGCTGGGTATTAAATAGAGTTAGCAGAGTAGAACTCAAAATTGGCAAATATTTGCCAATAAAGGTAGGTTACTACTTGACATTTCCTTCGGAAATAAAGTACGCAGAGAAATATTGTTACAACATTAAAAGCTACGCAAGTAATTGCTTTTTATATTCTGCCCTATGTTGTTTGTACGAAGAAACACTCCGAGACTTTTTCTATTCAGACGCCTTATTGTCAACAGCACAAAAAAGAAGATTAAAGAGACTAATGGAAGACCCACAGACTTACATAGATTTAATGGGAAGGCTTGACTCTCCTGCATTGGAGAACTTTAAACTATTTGAGGGACCTTTTGACTTAATGAATTTAGACTTATTTACCCTTAAAATGGATTGTAGTGTATTGCTCCTTGGTCACGAGAAGGGAACTTTCTACCCTATCAAAATACCATCAGCTAGGAAAACAAATCACATTAATTTACTTGTTTTGAAATCGAATAAAAATGGAAATCCTTTCCCAGTTTCAACGTTTGAGAATAATTTCACTCATGTCGTTGCAGTAAAAGATTTATCCCGACTTATGAAAATAAATAGAAATTTAGAATTTTGTCCGTTTTGTCTGAAGAGTTATAAAGCAACAATTATTGATCACCACACACGGTGTAGTTTTGATAGGGGAAAGCCCATGAAATTTCCTAAAGATAAACTTTATCGGTTTAATAAGCTTAATATGAAGATGGATATGGGATATATAATATATTATAAGATATTTTGGATATTACAAAAACACGAAGAAAACAATCCTTCAGACTTGCGCTCGGACTTTCTTCCAGTTGCATATTTCATTCTTTCAATTGCAGCTGACAAAAGTATTGACTTTGAACAATATTATGATGGAGATGATGTAGTCAAGAAGTTTTGTGAAGTCATGTTTCAGCTGGGCAAAAAATACACAAATAAAGTTAAGCATCATCCAGTTCCTCTAGTAAAAAATGACCAATTAGTTGCAAAGTTTAAGGCTGCAGACAAATGTAAGTCATGCAACAAGACCTTTAGCAGGCAGAATTATAAGTCAATTCATCATAGCCACGTTGTGGATAGTGATAAGGCTGATTCTACGAACTCGTACTTGCAAAACGAGATTCTTTGTTTCAAATGCAATGTGGCCCTCTCACAGCAAGTCTGTGTTGCTGTAAGCTCAAATGTGAGTAAAATAGATAATCATGCTTTACTACGCTCATTGTCTAAAAGAAATATATTAAAGGCTAGTATAATTTGTAGAAATGGGGAAGATATACTATCTTTAAAACTAAACGGGATAAGATTTATAGACTTTTCTAATTTTTATGACACTAAACTATCTGACCTTGTTCAAAATTTAAAGGATTCGTGTAAAACTCAACGCGAATTTGACAGTCGTTTTAAATACTTTAATCAAGCATTCGGAGAATTTAAATCAGCCTACTTATTGTTGTATGAACTAGCATTTCCATTTAGCTACACCAACAATATTGAGAAATTTAAACATTCTGCTTTACCTGAAAATAGTTACTTTGTGGATATTATGAACGGTGAAAGTTATACTGACGTTTCAATTAGCATCGGTAAAGATGTATTTACAAAGTTTCAATGTAAAACTTTAAAAGATTACATGAAACTACTTCTTAAATCACAGGTCTACTTATTGGCTGATGTTTGTGACAATTTTATTGCGTTTTCAAAAAAACATTTCGAACTAAATCCATTTCACAGTAATACGATTCATTCTTTAAACTATGAGTTCTTTGGAAATCTTGTTTTAGAAGAAAATTCATTTGAAAATATTCAAAATGAGAAGATTTACACGTTTTTTCAACGAGCCACATGTGGTGGCATTGTTCAGTCAAATATTAAATATTCTAAAGCAAATAACGAACACTGTGGTAATTTCGATGAAAGATTTCCAAGAAAATACATTATAAGTTTGGACATTACTTCGTGTTACTCTTCATGTGGAATAAAACCTCTACCGATGAAGGATTTTCGATTTCTAACAAACACAGAAGTTATGACATTTGATTTAGATAAAATTCCTACTGGAAAAGGTTATCTTCTAGAGGTTGATTTGTCACAGCCTGCTGAAATACATGACAGCTTAACTGCATTCTGTAGAGTGTATGAAAAGCGGACGATAGACATAAGCGAGTTGTCTTCATATCAGCGTGAAATATTTTCCTTAGAAAATCCAGTTTCAAAATAAAACTCTACCGGAGATGCTTGTGTGTGACCTGACTGATAAAAAGCGATCTGTTGTTCATTATAGAATGCTTCAGTACTGGAAAAGTAAAGGAGTTAAAATTGACAAGATTCATGAAATATTAGAGTTCACAGAAGGAGACTTTGCAAAGTATTATTTTGCAAAGATTTTAGGGATGCGAAAGAAAGCAAAACTTAATAATGACAAATTAACGAGTATGTTTGTAAAGCTTTTAGGTAATAGCTTGGTTGGCAAGTGTCAGCAAGATTCTGAAAAGTTTACTAACACAAAAATTAGTTTAACAAAAGATGAGTCACTAAAATTATTGCGACAGTCGAATTTTAAATCATATTCGATTTTAAATGAAGATTGTGTATTGTTTGAGATGGAAAAAACTAGCATTGTGTGCAATAATCCTATTTTTATTGCTTGTGCTATTCTTACATACAGTAAATTAGAGCTGTTTCATATGTTTGATAGATTTGAGAAATTTTTCCCACGGGTTGAGTTAATATTATGTGATACTGACTCTCTAATACTTGAAGTGTACGACACAGGAAACAACATTGGAACCTTTTTCACTAAGAATAAGCAGTTTTTCGATTTTTCATTAATTGGTCAAGACTCTTCATTCTATTCAAATCATAATGAACATCAGAATGGCGTGTGGAAACTACTTAGCTACAAGATCGAAGAGGTGGTATCAATTCGCCCCAAAGTTTATTCAGTCAAATATGCTTGTAATTGTAGTAAATACAAAAATACACATTGTACGGAAGAGCATTGCTCAAAACGGCTTTCTGGAATCAATTATCATAATAAAAAGAAGATTACACATGGAGATTATAAGAAAGCATTGTGGACAAACTCTGAGCTTAGCGTTGATATTCGACATTTACAATCCAAAAATCATTTAGTAAATATTGTGAGGAAGAAGCGGCGAGTTTTTTCTACATTTAGCGGTGGAAGACTACTGTTAAGAAATAAACTGCGTACTGTTGGGTTAGGATATAGAGGATTTAAATACAGGAACCAGTTACGCACATCACTTCACTCGACTACTGGCAATTAGTCAAATAAAAATGCAGTGTTGTGAGCACCTGCGGATTAATTAGCTTAAATAAAAATTGCATTTTTACTAAACCGGTTTTTATCATATCCAATGACTGAGTTATAAAAAGAAGCAGCTACATAATGTATTTACATTCTCTTTTTCAAACTTGCGAGTGAAACATCTTCAGCCTCAACAAAAGTGGAGTCACTTTAAATAATACTCCCATTTCATTTTTCCCCGTTGTTTGAGTCACAGCTTATCTCATAAAAAGATCCCACCACGAACCTACATCCATAGATAAACTGATGGCAGGGCCAGTTTGTGTTAAATGTTTTAAAAAAGTTTGTTTCTTAGAAGACGCTAAAGTTTGCCGGATTCCTCCGAGTAAAAATGTGCAAACTAGCAATCAAGCAGACAAAGTATTTAGTTTAAACGGGATGAGAAGTGAATTACTTAAAATTGAAACTCAAGACTTTCAGGAGAAAATTGGTAATCTATTTGTTCACGAGCAATAAACACGAGGAAACTTCCGACTCTATTTGTATTGTGTAGTTTAAGAAAGACAAACGAAAGATCATTTTAAAGATCCCACAACCTTTTTGTTGTAAAGACACCTTTTTATGATGGAAGAACCATTGGACCTTTCTATTAACTCGTCTAAAAAAGTTAGGTTTTCCAAAGATATTCAAATTTACTTGATTCCAACTGATGTTGACGAAACTAATTATAGAAAGGACATGACTTGGATCCTTAGTGCAATGAGGAGAGAATACTTTAAAATAAAAGCTCAAGACTTTGAGGAGCAATTTGGTCATTTACTAATTCGTGAACATAAGAAATAACATTATGTTGTGTTAGTATGACTGATCTAACTAATGTTGACGAAAGTAACTATAAAAAGGACATAACTCGGATTTTAAGTGCAATGAGGAGAGAATTCTTAAAACTTAAAGCTCAAAACTTTGAGGAGAGGTTTGGTCATCTATTACTTTGGGCACGAAAGAAATGAGTACGGTGTTGTTTTGTTGGGATGACTGACAAGGACTGGCAAGAGCCATTTGACTCCAGGCTACAATTTGCTCCTATTACCGTGGTAGGAAGCAGCAACACAGGAAAAACTACATTAGTGTGTGAGCTGATACGAAGAAGGAAAGAAGTTTTTCAAGTACCAGTTGAGTATTGTATATATGTTTATGTAGTTTACGAGGAACAGTTTAATCAATTTAGCACGGACAAAGATGTTATATTTATTCAGGACATTCTGCAAGTGGAAAATCATATTGATAAAAACCGAAAGGGAATTGTTATCATTGACGACCAAATAATTAATATAGAATCCAACAAGAACATACAATCATATGTGACAGAGTTTTTTGTGTTTAAGTGCACAAAGGAGAACATTTGTCCCATTTTAATTACACACACATTATTCTCCAAAAGCATTCGGCTTATTGGTTTAAATACTAAATTGTATATTTTATTTAAAAATCTTAGGGACAGACGTCAGATCAACATTTTCGCATCTCAACTAGGGGTTGGTAACTTTCTATTAAAAAGCGTTGATCGTGCAACAAAACCACTAGGAGATTTTCTTGTAATTGATCTTAGCCAAACAACTAAAGATTTTTTACGATATCGGAATTTTATTTGGCCTACTGATAAAGAAATGTTAGTTTTTGTGCATCAGAACAGTTAAATGTTTTGTTTAAAATGTGCTACTGCAATATATTTGCAAATAAAGAGTTTCTAACTTTACTTACAAAATCAAATCAAAGACAATTGACACAAATTCTTCGATCCGCGAGTGACGAACAAATTCATGCAGTAATAGAAATTCTTTACAATTCTTACGACGTTCCGTTGACTTTACAAGGAAGAAAGTCGCTCTCAAATAACAAACACTTAATAAAATACTTTTTAAAAACTGACTCCCTCAGTTTAAAGCAAGCAAGGAAACACTTGTTAACGCACAAGAAAAGTCTTGCAATAGTTGTAAGTATTATTTTAAAGACTTTACTAGAGGAAGCAGTTTTAGAGGCGTGCATGTTTAATTAAAATGTCTACAATCTTACGTGCTCTGCCTGAACATATTGTGGTGCAATTAGAAAAGGATGGAATACTCCAAAAATATCTAAATGCACGACACGAAGATAGTGCACCTAAAAACTTTGAAACCGAAGAAAAATCTTTAGAACGGACACAAGGATTATCTAAACCTCATGTGTGTACCTCGAGTAAATCATGGAAAGTTTTTAAAGATATTTATAAGAAGGTTAGGCTGTGAAAAGTTTGTGATGTCAGATGACATAAAAGAAAAATATTTTAATGTTAAGAATCCTGGATCCTTTACTTCTTTGAGAGGATTTTTACAACAAAACAAGGAATACGCGAATGTTAAACACGTTCGCAGTGAGTTGGAGGATTTGGAGACTTACACAAAGTTTAAGCAAGTAAAAGGAGACAAGTCACGAAGAAAAGTTTTAGTTACATTTCCAAATGAAATTATATCCGCAGATTTGGCTGATATGTCTAAATATTCAAGGTATAATAAAGGATTCAAGTGGATTTTAGTCCTCGTAGATGTATTTTCTAGAAAAATATTTGCTTACAAATTAAAAACTAAATCTGCTGTTGAATTAGGTACTGTTCTTGATAGTTTTCTTAAATTACACAAATACAAGCGACTTTGGTCGGACGCAGAAAGGGGGATTTATTCAAGCACAGTGAAAGCTATTTTAAAGTCGCATCACACTGTTCCTTATTACACTTCATCTAAACTTAAAGCACTTTTTAGTGAAAATGCCATCAGAAGAATTAAAATGAAACTCTTTCGTTATTTTCATTTTGAAAAAACTCAGAAGTGGATAGATGTGCTCGATGATATTGTTGAAAGTATAAATAACATTAAACTTTCCAGTTTGGGTGTCAGTCCAAATGAAGTTACCGAAACAAACAGTTCTCAGGTTTGGTACAATATTTATCAAAATTACATCGAGAAAAGGCAAGACTTGCCTAAATTTAAAGTAGGCGATTTTGTGCGAATTAGCAGTTCAAAAGGAATTTTTAGTAAAGGATATACAGGAAGTTTTACTACAGAAATATTCAAAGTGGATAGTATAAATCTTACAAAACCTATTACATATTCTTTAGTAGATTTAAATAAAGAAGAAATCAGTGGAAGTTTTTATGACTTTGAAATTACCAAGGTAACCTCGCCTAATCCAAAAGATCATGGAGGTGAATCATAGTAGTGAGGAATTTTACGTAACAGTAACTAGCAATTTAGACGGAGCCTTGTATAAGTCTAATACAAACTTTGACTTTTTTAACTTTCTGTGGACTACTGTGCCTCTGAAGGGAGACTGGATGGTGGGGATGTGCAACATAGATTATGCAGATAATTTTAAGTATAAGAGACCACCAGAGAACCCGTTATATCCAGACTTTTCCGACTTAAAGCCTCCAGCAAACGCAAATGAAAGCCTAAGTAAACCTACTGAGGTTTCGACAGTTCCACCTGAAGATTTTTATGGAAAAGACAACAGACTTATTATTGATGAGCTATCAACTAATAATTTCTTAGTTCAAAAAAAACCTGAAGACACAATAATTTCTTTTCTTGCTCGGCTTCAAACACAGTTTATTGAATTCTTAAAACATATTGCTACACTAGAGTCGAATTTTTTAGGGGTAGGCACTACCCCTAAGCTAATTTTAACTGTTTTTTCCGACGAATATCAAATTCAACTTCCAACACAACTGTCCCTAATACTAGGCTTTAATGGGAAACGAACATTTTTAAAAGGTGTTAACAGTGCTACCAGTCCTCTTTCTGTAAAGTATTTCGAGGAAACAAATCCCGACTTTAATCTTGACTTTCAGGTGGAAAAGTGGGTTAATACCACAGTACCTCTCCCCACCCCCGAGGACACGAGCATTGATGGTTTAATTCATGATGTAGTCGAAGCATTTGAGACGACTGGTCATGAAGTTGAAATGGGAATTTCTCCCAACAACTACTTAAATGTGAGAATGCAGTTTCCAATCCGTCAGTTTCGTTTTAAACTCCCAGCAGCTATCAACCGACTATTAAACTTGAACGAAAAGTTCTACTTTTACAATTCTATAGAAATATATTTAGGAAAACAACACAAACCGCCACCAGTAGAAATAAATAAGTTGGAAATAAAACGTGAGCAAATACTTAGAAATGTATTGCCAAGTTTGCTAGTTGTAGAGAGTAATATAGTAGCAAATAGTTTATGCGGAAAATCAGTTAAGCCAATTCTGAAAGTTTTTCAGCGGTTGACAGGTTATAGAAGTAATCATTTTGTACAATTCAATCCAGTTGAATACAAACGAGTAAGGGTAGAAGAACTTTTTGAAATCTCAATTAAAATAAAAGATTTTAAGGACGGTGAGTTACTAGAAATTTTGTATCCAACCACAATAACTCTGCATTTTAAAAAAAATTTTGGATTTTAAATGAGGAAAATTATGTGTACAGACACCAGTTGTTTGCTTGAGCCAAGCAATAAAAACTCGCAGCTTGAAATAAATACTCATCAGTCGTTAGTAGGAGGTGGATCAATTAGTATTAATAGTTTTGGGGGTGAAAAACCAGTGAGCTTAAACCAAAGTAAACGAAAATCTACAAAGCCAAAAAAGAAGCCTCCTGTAAAAACTAGACATATTTTAGGGGCTGGCAAAAGGTCATCTAGTAATTCTAAAAAGGCAAAGAAACCCTCTAAACCGAAAGGGAAAAAAAGTAAAGGTAAAGGCACAACCTCTCCTAAAAAGAACAAAAGTAGACGAAAGAATTAGGTACTCTTCAGACAAGTTTTACTGCTCGAAGACACAACAAGCTTGTCTACCAACTCAGCCTTTTTCCCTTTTAATCAACTACAGAAGTCTTTTGTTCATTAACGCACCTGTTAGTCTTAAATAATTCAACATGAACGAAAATATGGGGAGAGATAACAGCCTTAAAGTTTATTCCAACTCATTTGACTTGTTTTCAAACTATTCCACAAATGTGGGAGTTGTGAATACAGAAAATTTAACTTTAACTCCTCACAATACAATTGAGAACGACAGTCCCATCTTATTCAAATACAGCGGAACTAATAATTATTATGTTGATCTATCAAGTTTTCTCTTGCACGTGGAAGCCAAAATAGTTCACGAAAACGGTGATACTTTAACTAGCGACGATATTGTTAGTCTTAGTGAAGATCCATCCAGTTCTCTTTGGGATAGTGTGGATTTTCTTATCAACGACTTGTTTGTTCATCGTGGAAATTCACTATGGGCCTATACATCCCACATCCAAAACTTAGTTGGCTATCCCAGCTCTATTAAAGAGAACGAGCTTTCTCAATCTTTGTTTTACCCAGATAAAAATGGAGATAGTACTTCATCATCTGAAAATCCTGGCTTTGGCTTAAGAAACACATTCACTTCAGTTTCAAAAACTTTTGACTTGCTCCAACGAATTAATCTTCCTATGCTACAAAGTAAACGACCGCTTCCACCTTCAACTGACTTTTCTTTAATTCTTAGGAGTAAAAATCCTAAATTTTGTCTTTTTGGAACTGGCCGAGCAAAAAAACCGAACGATTCAGCTTCTAAGGAAATCAAAAGTTATAAGTTAGTTCTTTCAAAGGTGAATTTAAACTTTCGACGATTTCTCTTGCACGAGAACATTGTCAAACATCACCAACAGTTATCCTCATCAGGAAAGAACTTTGTCTATCCATTAACCCTGTGGGACACAAGGTCAGTCCAAGTGCCTGCTAATGTCACCAGTTTCACGTCAAACATTATGTTTAATAATGTTCCTAGATTTATGCTTGTATTCTTTACAACTGTTAAACGTTTCCATGGAGAATTGAGCCTTTCTCCATTTCGATTTGAACCTCATAACCTGTCTTCGGCCAGTGTCTTATTGGATTCCGAAGTTTCAACTTTTCGAAAGATCGATGTGGACCCTAACAACGACCGATATGTGCTTGCGTTTAATTCTTTGCAAAATATTAAGTCAAATCCCGAGATTTCAAATGGCATAAACAGAGATAATTTTAAAAACAAGTTCATTCTTTGCTTTGAATTGATCCCACAAACATTGGAAAATTCTTATGCAGCAAAAAAGAAAGGACAAGTGGTGTTGCAACTAGATTTTTCACAGAGTTCCAGTGAGCCTCTTCTTGCCATTATCGTCTCTACTTTTGACTCTACTCTTGAAATTGACAATCTCAGAAACGTATATCTCGACTCAGTTGTTGCCTAAAATGGATGACCAAACCTTGTGTAAATATTTAAAGTTTGTCACTCGACGAACTGGAATCAGGTTAATTAGTTGTATTTCACAACAAGAATTTCATAAAATTAAATTATCATCAGAAGTGATACCATCAGTTTTCTGTGTTAACTTCAATTTTCATTGGTATTTAGTTCACTTTTTTCGAACAAACGATCATAAAATAAGAATGAATATTTTTGATAGTTACGGTAATGACCCCACAATAAAATATTTGTCAATAATACCTACTGGAGTTAGTGGACATACGAGAAACAAAATTAGACTTCAGAGTGATAATAGTAATATTTGTGGTGTATTCTGTATATATTTTGCACACTATTTATCACGTGGATACTCTTTGAGCAGTATTCTCGCCCGATTCCCGAAAAGTATTTCGGGTTGCGAGCGTAAAGTAACAAAGTTTTATTTAAGATTGTCTCAGCATGTGAAAGCAGAGAAGCCACAACTTTTCTCAATTCCCCGTTCAGTGAACTACTTATAGTTAATTATTTTTTATTTGTCTTCGCCAAGTTATTGTAGTACGAGCCTTAATTGTGTATATAAGTATGACTGTAACACAACAGGTCACATTCCTTGTTTGGACTTTGACGAGAACACAAGTCTACAATGAAGCTGACTTGGGTTTTATTTACTTGTGTAGTAGGAATCTCTGGTATGAACACATCAAGTGTCATTACTTTAGGTTTAAACCGAAGCCAAGAGATTGAATGTGAGAGGTGTGTAGGTAGAAATAAGATATATTTTATAGTAAATAAGTTTAAACAAGAAGATATATCTTTTTGTTACTATATTCCACAATTATTATCAGCATTTGCAGTTATAGTAGATTTTGCATGTACAAAAAACGGCTGTATTAATATCGACTCTCGTCGTCGAAATGAAACCTTCGGTCGAGATAATTTTACTTGTATAGCTTTCAACTCTACAAATAGGCCAGACGATGATAAGAGTATTGAGTATTTTGAGTATATTACAATTGCGAAAAATTTGGCGGAGCTACTAATGATTGCATTAATTCTTATTGTAATTTACATTCGACGGGACTCGTGGACTAGATCCAAACTTAAAACCCCTGTAAATATAAAGAAACCTAAACCATTTAATTCAAGTAATAGTTTATGTGCTCCTAAAGCTACCGACAACATTCACACTAACAGTGACTCAGAACGAGAAAGTCTTAATGAAATTAATAAAACTGGACGAGTTGATGATGTGGTCGGATTACAATCGCACTATTTAACGCCAGAAGGCAAAGTTAAATACGACAGTGACAGTTCAGTGGATGAAGAGAAGGAAAAGAAGGATTTGACTGGATTTGGTGGCAGTGAACGAGGCGAAGACGTGTGTGGATATGGAAAGTACAATAATCCAATGTACTGTGGTAATCCAAAACAGCTTAACTGCACTTGTCCAGGTCCTTGTGAATATCGGTTAGGGTTTCATAAGAAAGCTGGTTTTTGCTACTATCGTTAGGTTTTGCTTGTTTCATACGAGTACATATCGATTATAAAGTTGTTTTAAATAATGTTTTAATTAAAGCTAAATATATATTTATTTTATGGTTTGTGCTTTGTATATATTAACTTTTGAGGTCTATATAATAAAATAGTTATTTAATAACATTTCAAAATATATTGAGCTTCCCAATTGTTTATTTACTATAAAGGTGTGTCATACTGTATCATGCGATCAGTAAGGAGGAAGGTTTAATATTTTATTGTCTCATCTCCCTCTCCCTCTCTCTTTGTATGTGTCTCTTTTCTCATTTGCTTGCATTCGCTCTCTCTCTCTCTCATTCTTTCTCTTTGAAATTTATTTTCTCTCTTCCAAAATGGCTTTATCTTGTGAAAGCATTAATAGTTGCAAACTGTGCTTAAGTTCACAGCTTTGCAGATTTGTAATTTTTAAAACCGGCACTAAGGCATGTGTGAGCCAAAATTACAACTTTCAAAACACCCGTGCGACAGTCTTGGACTGGAATTCGGAAGAGTTTTGTGACTTTTTCCAGCCACCTCCTCCACCTACCAATTACTTGGAAGCAATTGGTAAGCTTTTCTTTCTTCTTTTATTTCACTTTCGAAACTTTTTTATATTTATTTCAGCTAATTCTATCACGATCGCTTCTTTCATATTTGCTGTGGCATCCATCATTTGGATTTACTTTTGGACTCTCCGTGTATGGCCTCACTTTTCTGCCTTGTGCCGTCGAATATTCGACGAAGTGATGAGAGGAGGGAGAGTCGACGTCGACGTTCGGCCACCAGAACCCCAAGGGATCCCCGAAGTTCGAAGAGGAAGCCTTGGATACGGGCCCCACAACTGCACATTTAATGGGAATGTGCACATTGTGAATGTGTACCATGGAGGAGTTCCCTATGGACCCCCCCAGGTCATCCCCCAGGTCGCAGGGGCACCAGGACCCTATATAAACGAAGACTATCAGGGTGCCCCATTGTTTATGTCTCCAGCCCGCCAACAACAAGTCCCTGAAGACAACCTGCTGAGGCGAGTGCTGGAGAATGCCGGAGCTCGCCGATCTGCGACCCCTGGACCCCAGAACGACCCACGTCGATCCCTTACTCCCGTGAGGGAAGTTGGAAGTCCCCGGAACCTTTCTCCCGTCGCTGGAAGAGATCCAGGAACCCCAGACCGCCTCCGCAGGTCACAGACCCCGGAGAGAGCCCACGGAAGTCCCCAGAACTTTTCTCCCCGCGTTGCAAGTGTTCCAGGGACCCCAGATCGTCTCCGCAGGTCAGAGACCCCAGAAAGGAGTCCAGGACCCCCTCGGAGTGTCCCAGGGACCCCAGGGCCCCGAGGAGATGAAAGTCCGGAGATGGGCTTTGAAGCCACACCATCTCTCCGTTTCACTCCCCAGGGAACTCCCTACGGTTCTCCTGGCGTGACCCCGACCCCACCATCCACTCGCGTTCGTGACCCGACCTTTCAGCCGGGAATACGGGCTCGAAGGAACCTCCTGGAGGACCTCAACGCCACTCCGAGGGTCACCCGTAATCGGGCCAGGAATCAACATCCTAACTGTATTTTTATATTTTATTTTATCATTTTTTAATTCATATTTTAATTGACTTTTACTTTCATAAATATATTTGCTTAGGAGAGAGAGATGGATGGATTCGGTGAGAACTCGTCAACACAGTCGGTGGTCCACGTCATGAAGTCAATTCGAACATAAGTGTAAATATAAATATTTAACACAAACTATAATTTTACACGGCAAATTAATGAAATTAATTTAATTTTTATATTTCAGTTTCCGTCATTTCCTTTAACGCTCTCGTCATCGCTTTCAAACTTGTCGCTGGTTAATTTACATTCAAATTGCATTGAAACAAAGACATTGTCACTTTTGTAATTTGTAATACTTGCTTTCTCTAGTTCCTTAATAATAATTTAAAAAATTAATATTGTACATAATGTATTATTAGCTTTAATTTGTCTTCGTATATTTATATGGATGTGAACTTTCACCATAGAATTATGAGATCATAGCATGCAATGATTATGACACTTTCTCCTTATGGAGAAAACGCAGTGTCATGGTCAAATCGTATACCATCGCCTACTACTTGGATGGTACCTCGGGGGGCAGGTTATGTGATGTCCCCGCCACGCTCGTAACTGGTTGGCGAGTGGGGAAGGCGGTGGGCCGTGGGGCCTTAGCCGCGGCAAGGGCCAATCTCTCTTTTAGCAGAGTAGCAGGAATGGGTGGGGGCGGCGCCCGTGTCGCAGTCAGGGTGGGTTTCCTAAGAGCTGCGGGCAGCGTTGACGGAAAAAGCACAGAGCTTGTCGACGCTGGAGGCTGATGAGTTGCAGCTCTTACAGGTAAGGTTATTTGACGGTCATCCCCTGAGGCGACGGTGTCCCTGTCAACTGTCACTGCTGAAATTAATTTTCCTCGTGGAGGCCATGGAGCTGTGAGCGCGGAGGAGCAGTTTTCCGCGGTCGAGCGAGGTGGGGGTCCTGCCTCTTCGTATGTTGGCGAATGTGTCCCTTTCTGTGCTGTGGGCTGCGAAGTGACTGGTGTGACGACAGTGTCGTCTAGACCCTTCAAAGCCCGAAGTCGTTCACGAACGTCAGGTTGGCTTTCGTCAGACGACGAATAGTCCTCCTCGTCATCGGCGACAAAGGTCACCGTCTGAGCGCGTTGACCACGGCTTGACCTTTCAGGGCCACTGAAAGAAAAGAAATCGCGGACCCTGGACAAAAGACTGGTTTCAGTTGACATGTTGAAATAATAGTACTGAATAATAATGCGAAAAATGGATTGCCCTTTGACGATGAAATCTCTCCGAGCGAAGAGGTCAGAGGGGTCACGAGTTGACCTGGAGATCGAAATGGCCTGCCACTCCAACTTGACACAAGCACAGGAATTAAAAAGAGTCCGTTGACGTTGTTTATCTTTACCACTTGTGCGTGAACTAAGTACTCCCGGGGTACTCAAACTGACAGGGGTAAGTTGAGAATTTCTGTCTCAGAGGAATTTAACAACAGAAAAATTCCATAGGTAAGTTCAACTTAACAAATTTTCGTTTCTTTGAACGAGGAACGAACTTAGCACCTCCACCATTTGTCAAGACTATGGGGGAGCGGTCGCTCGGACCCCAACCTTGTCTCGGAGGGTGTAGCTGTAGAGCACTGCCTATAGCAGTGAGGGTGCGGAATGAGAGATGCTAAGAGAGCGGTGATGGTTACTCGTTGGGTGTTAAGACGAGAGTGTTAACTCTCCTTTATTAATGAGCATTAATGAGTGTGGTGGTGAGAGTGAGGTGGGGACGGGGACACTCCCGTGACAGTTACATGGGCGAAAAGTGTTTGAATGAACAGGCCAACAATCTGAAAGGGAAAATGGTAAATAAGTAAATGAAGTCCATATATTTTCCTGCGTAAGAACTGATTGATTAATAAAGATAAGAATAAATCACCAGGGAGTTTTGCTGCAAGAAGTGGGTATAATTATTTAATTATTGATAGATCTACGACATGGTTTTAAGACACAAAAGGTATGAATCTTTAAAGAACGTTTTTGTTGGCTTTTTCTTGAGTGGATAAGGTTAGTGGTTAGCTTATTTTATTAAATATTATTTTTTTTTAAATACAAACAGTTTCTTATAAGGTTTCTTCAATGGCAAAACTCGTAATTTTATTAATTAACGTATGGAGACCTTGGTTGTGACATTAAGGTGTGCATACATTCATTGGTTTGTCTCAGAAAGTATTACCTGTGGAATCTCTTTCTAAAATTTAACTTAAAAACAATACTATATTTCATGTATGGTTGATGTTCTCCTTGAATCCTAGTCCAATTATTGAAAACAGTGCTCTCTGTACAATTAATGTATCATAAGGACAAGAATTAGATTAATGAAATATTAGAAGAATTATTAATGCTTTATTATTAACCAGAAAGAAGAAATTATATTAAAACGAAAGCATGTTTTACAAAAGAGCTCCAATTATTAAATAATTGCTAATTATAAATTACACAGGTGTTTATATAACCCCGTATATCAGCTTTTCAAAGTAAGTGATGTCACAATGTTTCCCCTTAAATTCCCCGAATGAAATGAATTGTTTATAAACAAATTCAATAAATGGATTTCCTATGGTGTATGGAGTCTTCTTGACACTTAATTCAGAAAGGAATTAGGAGCCACATTAAAATGCCACGTAGCTACTACCTTACTTTTCTTCTATCCTTATGGTTGGGACTGTTAGGGCAAATCAGTTGTGAAGGTCCACGGTATAAAGACCCTGACGGATACATGGTCGCTGCTACTTGTCGCAAATCTGATTGTGCGGTCTTTTTCCTGCTGCATACCGAATTTCCTGAAGTGGGCGCAGTTTTGGATGAACC
>JAQIWV010000023.1:0-25256 GCA_034696705.1 Isotomurus plumosus
TCATCGCGTGAGAGTTTCTGAAGATGCAGACAGACATGATGAAATGAGTCCATTCAATTTTATGTTGATGGTAGTATACCACCCGTATCTTCGAGCGTTCGAGCTGAAGAATTACGCAGACCTGGAGGTGTAAAAGTAAACTGAATGTACGGGCGCGTGACCTTATAAACTTACAATTTAGATAAGAAAGTTGCACAAACTTGGTGAAATTAAAGTAAACTATACAGTCGTAATATGTTTTGGTCACGTAGCTCTCATTGTGTGTATGTGAACTTCAAGGACGAAAGACCAAATTAAATTCGGGTTTCACAGGGAAGTTACCCAGGTTTAGTTGCATTATACACTCCCCCCATAATGCTAATATTGCTAATAGAATTAATATCTCTCCTGTGAGCAACTTTTACTTTGTACTTCTGCAGGTCTTTTTACTTTGTGTTGTGCAGGTCTCATTGTTCCACAAGGTCTTCAGGAAGTCTAACTGGGTGAAATGGAACCTTCTAATGAATCCTTTTGCGGATGTAGTTGACGGTTGTGTCAGGTTGGGATTTATTCATTTGTTTTTATGAGTGATGATTCTGTTCATGCAAATTTCATTGTTGTGTAAGTAAGCACGGAGGTTTATTTTTGACTTGACTAGTCACTAGTCTGGTTCTTTGAATGACACGGCGTGTCTTTGTAAGCTGTTGAAATCCCCGCAAACTTGAACTTATGGCTTACGCGAAACCTGTCTTGTTTTATTGTTATTTATGGAATAATAAATTCTTAAGATTGCTTTATCTCTGCTACGGAACTGGAGGCAGTAGATTAAGATTAGAATGTCGTTTGTTTTCTGCTGCTAGAAAATGCATGTGCAGTATACAGGTGAATTCTTGAGATTTTTTGGGCTTGAAATAGAATCTTTCCTTGGTTCACTTTGTTATTCTTATATCCGTACAATTACTTCGATGTTACAGGTACATCTTTTTGAAAAACAGTTGGTATTATTTAAAAACAAGTTACTTTGATGTCACACAGGAAGTTCTTGAGGAATGGATTTTGAAAGAAACTCTGTGTAGTACCACTTTTATAACAAATAATGTCAAGAGAGGACAATTTCGGTATGTTTTGCTTTTAAAGTTTCATATTTCATAACAAATCCAGTAATAAAATGATGTTTGTTTATACCACATCTAACATGTTCTCTTCTTTGACATCTGGGTGGATGAAAAACAATAACTATGTATCTGAAATCAAGCATACTTGACTTCACGACACGCGTAAAATACTTGAGAACTTGATTTCCCGTTACGAATCTGGAATGGACGCAGGCATATGAAAATAAAACTTTATAATAAATGAAGGAAAGGAACTGTGTTTCCAAACTGTCCAGAGTCCAGACGCAGCATCACTTTCATCTGTTTAAATATTTCCAATATCGCCTCGTTCCCGAGGACCATTTCTGACTGAATCTTGAAGCTGGGGGTGAAACTTGTTTCATTCGTATATCGTCTGAAATGCTGCCGACTTCCCTTCGTCCATGAATTATTTATATTTAGAGAAAGTAGACTAAATTGGACATGAAATTGAGCATGAAGGAATAGCTAACACAGTAAAGAGGCAAAAGTACAGAGAATCGATTCTAAAGAGTCTATCCTTCGTGCTAATACCCAAGCCACTTTGGGAAACAAAGAATCCACTTTAGTTTTTGTGTAGTGTGAGCAATAAATATACTTTGAGTTTTTGTATTAAAACTTAAGTACGTGAGAAGAAAGCAACGAGAAAATCAGGAATACCTGGAACTCTGTTTCTATTTTATTTCATATTGTGAATTGATGGGAGAAGAATATACAGTAGTGACTTACGGGTACTGTGGGCGTCTCCCTAAGGAGGTGGAGTTACCCGGTAGGAGGAGGAGTTACCCGGGTAGGGCCGTAGCGGGTATTCGGGTAACTCCGCCTCCGGATTTATGCGTGGGAGGTGTGCTACGGCACTGGTATGCAAATCAAGTGTTAATTATGTGGATAGGGTGCATAAATTAGACATTTATATAACCTAATAATGCTTAATTTATGCACCCTTCCTGCATAATTAGCTCCCCTCTCAATCTTATATATTCACTACTAATATATTCACTTTTCCTTCGAAGCTCATTCAATTAACCCAACTCGGAACTATTCATGAATATACTTTCTTCGCAGCTTGTTTCGCAATGCTTAAGGACTTATCCTCATTGATCTAGCATAACATCTCACTACAGTTTTAATTACTAAATTATGGACAACTTAAGACTGTTGTGAATATTTATTTTAACATCTAAATCTTTTAATTTATTTATTTGTAGGTTTGAAGAAAATTTGAGGGAACAGCAGCTGGCAGCTGCTCTTCCTGCAATAAATTAGAGCAATTTGTTTATTCCTTTGTGCTCAATGAAAATATTGTTGTGTTCAACTCAAAAGGCATAAATTATATTAGTGTTTAAAGTCAATCTTTTGTTATGGCAGTTGGACTAGTGTGTGAATGGATATTCTAATGTAAAGTCTTCATCTAATTTAACGCACTCAATTCATTCAATGACTACCCTCTCTCTTGACTTCAGAAGAAAAAAATGTAACGTAATATGAGTCTGTCTGATACAAAAGTCGGTGGACAAATTGAACCTAAAATTGATTGATTGATTGATTGATTTATAAATATTTCCTCCTTATAGGCAGAGCCTTTAGGATTTACACGTAAACAATAGTAGTGGAGAAAGTATCTGGAAGGTACAGGTCGCCTCCTCCAGCACTTCCTCCCTACACTTCCGTCGATTCCTCCAGCTCCGTACAAGCGTTCTCCTCCATACCTTCGACTTCTTAAGGAGGAAGCAACGCTTCCTCCACCCACCTTGACTAGAATAATATGACTAGATTTAACCTAATGACTAGAAATGACTAGATGTGTTGCTTACCTAAAACTAATGACTAGATTTTCTGACTAGATCGTTTCGTCGCCAATAAAATTATAAACATTCACTCCTCACACACACTTTAATTAATTTATTTTGTCACTCACACTCACATTCACACATTCAGACGCACAATTAAGAGTTTTAAAACAAAAGGAAGGTGACCAGCAGCAATTCACACATGATAATATAAAAATTATCGCTGCTGGTCACCTTAATTATTAAATCTGAGGCGTCGACGAGCAGCAGCGACGTCGACTGCTGTTCCACGTGGTGGGACGTAGTCCGAGTCGGGGGCATGGGCACTTGGGGGGGAAATGGAGGCCACAGAAGCTGCAGGAGTGGCAGCAGGAGTTTGTTGTCGCTGTGGTTGGCGAGGAGACTGATTAAAATTCCCTCCCGGGGATTCCAGGATCGGGGGAAGAAGGTACCACGGTACATGTGGCCTTCGGTCCTGTGGAGTCCCTGGGGGGTTAACGAGAGGGGAGAAGCCTCGCTCCGGAGTCGCTCCACGTAAAGGAGGCCGAAGTGGAGTGACTGCTGGGGTATTTGGGGGTCGAAGGGGTTCCTCTTGTCGGAGATGACCTCCGACGCGTCGAACTTCATCCCCGGGGGTCCGTTGACCTTCTCCGTGACCTCTGGGGGAGAAATTACGGTGAGGGGTGTCTCCTCGTCGGAGAAGTCGCTGGAGGCTTCCTGGAGCTCCTGGAATGACTTCTTCGCCTCCGTGGACGTTCCTCAGCGGTGTGTGCTCGCGGAGGTTGTGTCGAACGTCGACCTCCGCGGGTAGAACAGCCAGAACCTGCTGGGGAGGTTCACGGAGGACTTGATGGGCTACTCGTCGCGTAATTAGCCCAGCAAGTCTGTAGAAGGCCTCCCACTCACTAGCGACGACACGGAACACTGGAACTAGTTTCCACAGGACCAGAAGGAAAATGGCGACAAGTAGAATCCCTTGGAGGACAATTATATAGTTTGCTGCAAATATACATAGGTAAGTGGAGAAATAATATAAACATTGATAAAATATAATATTATTTCTCCACTTACCTATGTCAGCGACTTGAATCCGAGTGTCTGGATCCCACAGACTGCACAGGTCAGGACTGGTGACCACAACAGCATTCCCAATGACTGGGTCACTTGCTGGGACACAAAGTCGACGCGAATCTCCTCCCCCTCGATGTAAAACATATTTACAACGAGGAAGGAGGACGCAGAAAGTACATCGAGCACCAATGTCGCACATGGTTTGAACGAGTTGATTTGTTCCCTCCTCAAAAGTATAAACAAGTCTACTCGAGGCACTTGTTGCTCTCTGTCTTATCAGTTGTTTTATTTAAGTTTTGTGATTTTAAAGTGAAATTTTCGACAATCTTGTCGAAATAGTGTTACCACGTGAAGTCGTCACCACGAACCATCAACATAATAGGTGTGTATTAATAAATTAATGTGAATATTTCTTTATATTAAGTTTATCATTTATATTATGTTTTTATAGAATGGATAACGTTGCCGAACGTCCTAATGAACGCGACGACAACCCAGCGTCACAGGAACGCAAAGATGAAAACTTTGTGGTAAGTTATCCCCACCAGTTAAAAATTTAAATCATAAAAATAATGCCCGCACAGCAGACACACGCACATTTTCGATTGACTCTTGGTGAGTTTCGAAAAACCCTCGAAGCAAATTGGCAAAATAATTTGCAGTTTTTGCACATTAGTGATATAAAGTTTTACACATTAGGGACTTAGTGGGGAAAACTTCAAGATACAAAATTAAGGAGTAAAGTACCCTCCAGCTTTGTCTTGAAGTAAAGTTTCAAAATAGGGGTGTGATAAGGGGGGTGAAAGCCGACAAAAATTTTAACTTATGTCTATTGTTAGTGACATCGGTCTGTGACCTGCGGTCAGTGCAGTCGACATGTGGGTGTGTCTACTATGAGGGGTTTGGCGTTTCGACTACGAGGGGTTGTATGTGACAAATATTTACCGGCATGTAGTATCGACTTAAATTCAGGGTGCGTCTACTATGAGGGGTTTAGTGTTTTATTATGAGGGGTTGGATCGGACAAATAATTACCAGCAGCTAGTATCGACTTTAATTCAATTTTATTCTATAATTGCAGCTCCTCAAGTGCCCGTATGGCAACTGTACATTCGAAGCCATCGGAGAGGATGCTATGACGAGACACTATTGCTTCCACTTTAATAAGAAAGGGAGCTCCTGTGTCGGAGAGAGTTCATCATCCACGTCGGGTTCGCTCATCCAACAAAGTGAGTTTTTATTCCCAATATCAACTGTGGCTCCAGCATCTATCGTAGATGCATTCGGCTTAACTAAGGATCCGCGAATTAAGCGAAGACGAAAACGAGGAAAGCTGCTTACGCGTAGGAAAGGCAGAGGTGGCTGCCTGCAGTCGTATGTCTTCTGCATAGTTTAAGCTTTAGTTTAAGTGAATATTGCTGTCGAATGATAATAACAATAGTGTGATTCTTTTTTTTACAGACGAGAGCAGCTCATTCATGAGTCCCTCGGATTGGGACTTGTTGAAGCTGGCACTGGCCCAAGGCGTGAATGTGTCAAGGGAGCGGGCGCTAGAAACAATGACGACGCGACAACTAGTCAACCAGATTCCAGAGAGTGATGGAAGATTTGCTGTCATCGCACCTACACATGAGCGACTATCATTACATTTTAGGTTATTAAAATATATTGGTACACTTAAGATAGGTGCAAATTTTAATTTAAGATTAGAGTTCATGCGCGCATTTTACGGGCACATAAAATTAAAAGGAAGTAAGTCGAATATATTACACCAGGCAAAGCTTCTAACTATGGTCTACAAGCAACAATTCTATCTAGCATTTGATTGTTTCTTGTACCTACAGTTTGTGCGTAGAGTTTCCTGTCACAAATTGGCCACAATTCACGAGGAACTGGTTGGTCATTTCTCAGAAACTCAAGACCAATTCCTTGCATTTCAGACATGTATGGAATGGGGGGTAGATCTAACTGGGAAAAGAATAGAAAAGGGTGTGAGAAGCTTTAGGGGCGACGTTATCAGCAATTTCAAAGCTGACGTAGGCACACAATTAGTTATGTGGGATCACTACGCACAATTAATTAATGGGAAAGAATGTGGGGTACTTGCCTTTCCCTGGGTTTCTACATCCACGTATATTAACGATAAGTTCACAGTAATACCCAGACCGCTATTCCCCACTTTTCTTTGCGTCCCATATATGAATTTTTATTTTATCCCAATATCCCTAAGAAACTTGGTGGGTTATCACGTGGCGGTATTTCGTCTAACTACACGGACGAGAACCGTCGATATCTTCGACCCCAATATTCATGTTGAGGATTTCTATATCCCTAATCTTAACAAGCAGGCTGAATTACTGGTTAAGTTACTGAACACAGTGGGATTTCCTATGCATAGCAGGGAACTGGGTTCAAGGGCCGGTCAGCATGGTCAGACTGATCCCCCGCGTAGTTGGGTATTTGGGAAAATTCTAAGAGAGAAGGTCCCACTCCAGTACTGGACGACATGTCTTCTGAATTCAGTACTTTTCGCTGACAGTCACACCCCAAAGCCCACATCTCTTGCCCCTATACCAGAACCTTGCGATATACGGCCCCTATACTACACGTTGAAAAAGGAAGAACCCCCCGAACTTTGTCACGAAGCTGCGCACTTTCTTGTTAGAGATGCCAGCAAGCAGGATGATCAATTGAAGTCATTAGTGATACATACTCCCAGAATAGAGACTAATGGAGTGTTTCATTTTTTTGAAACCTGTGGAGAGTATACTAATGGCTTCAAGAGATGTCACACCTGTCAGAAAAATGATGCAGCCAAGAAATAAATACACAAGTTTGAGCGTTTTAGTTGGTTTTTTATTTTGAACTTTTTTTGGGTATTTTGTGTTACAATGATAAATGACAAACTATAAATAATAAACTAATCTCATTCGCGCGCACAATCATCCTGTAGTAAAATATATATTTTTTTGAGCTATTAACTATTCAGAGTATTAAGTGTTCAGTAAAAATTAAAATATTGTTAAATTAATTAAATATAAAGAATATTATTAACTTTTTTTTGTATTTTGCAATTTTGTAATATCAGAGTGTTCATCAAAGTTAGAAAATTAATAATTAATTAAAAATTAAGAATTTGTTTTTGTTTTTTTGCAATTTTGTATTATCATTAAGGTACGAGTTTATAATAAAAACAGCACTATTACATATCTACAACATCGAATCCTCGTGAATGTTCCTCATAGAATCGCGCTTCATCATATCTCGGAGGTTGGAGATTCATGGATTCTGAGGACGGCTGGGTAAGTCTATCATTAGCTTTGCCTTTTAAGTACACACTTATTGATCCTAAAACAATGATACTTATTTCTAGAATTGATAATAAAAAGATAAGAATCCAACTCTTGTCATCTTCTTCTCGAACTTCTGGACTACACGGAATGGTTATTGGTGACTCCCAAGCTTCTTCGTAGTAAATTTTAGCACAGTCATCGACAGTGCATGCAATGTTTTGTGTCGTAGCTATGTGTTTAAGTGGTCTCTCAACGCAGTGAAATAAAGTAATGTTATTTTGCCAGAGTGCTTTGATATATGACTTCTCCATCAAGACACAGTCATTGCAGCGACTCTGAATCCGCTCTGGGCTGTGGGCACACGTTGAGACGACGGAAATAATAAGGAATAATAATAGATACATTATGCACAGTAACTAAAGCTAGGTCTATGGTTAAGTTTTTTTAGTTTTTTGTAGTATGAACAAACTAACTTATCGTTATACTTAAGGTTAGTATAAGAAAATCTATTTACAATCTGCTTGAGTGTCTTACCCTTTGTCACTTGTGATATAAAATATAGGCAGTATACAGAGCAGAGAGATGAGCCGTAAGGTTGGACCTGGTTTCTGTTATAGATGTACCTTACTTCTCTGGGAAACGATAGTCCGTAGTCGGTCACGGGATTCCTTCCCAAACTGTCAAAGAGGATGCAGAGAATATCTCCTGAGCGATGCTTAGTTACGAATAAAGCGTAATAGTGCTGTAGATGATAGACGATATAGACTGACTGAGGTTTTAGATGTGTCGAGGTCAGATGGCCATGAAGAAGTATTCGGTGGTTTACAAGTTTACGTCCTTTTATAGCTCCGTTGAGGTGAATCTGAAGTGTTTCACTATCCATTTTCACATCAGCATTGTGTCAATTGATACCTGTTTGTCACGGGGGTCTATGGACACAATTGTTTCGAAATGACTGAAACAGAGTATCACAAGATTTTCAGTTATTGCTTCGTGGAATTTGACATCTAGACGTAGGGTTGAGCGCTGGATGGGGTGGAAAGCATGAGGAAGTCTAGTTTGGACCAAATCGAAGGCTATAATGCAATTATTTATGTAGTTTTCTCTGGTAATACCACATCCACTGAATGCTGCAGCCTGGACAAGTGATTGATAACCCAGAACCAGCCTATCATTTGCACCAAACTGTACTGATCTGTACACTGATGTCGAACCATCGACAAGAACGCTCACAGAAGATAATTTGTGTGGGTTAAATCTAAATGGGTTACTTGAAAGACTTCCGTTAGCAGCACTTTGAGAAACTAGCGCAATTGCGATAGTCTCTGGCATCGTAGAGCTAAACAATAATTCTGACTGAAACTCGGATTGATTTTTACTGACTAAAAAGTTCTTTACCTCGAGATGTTTGATTGGAAACAGATAATTGGAGCCTGCAGACGTTATAGCTTTGTGTTTTCTAACGAGATTTTCTAGCAGGGTCAGCCTACGAATGTTTAAAACACATTTACTGATAATAAGTTTGTAAGGACACGCTCCAGGTGGAGCATTGCTGGACGAGGGAGCCTGTCCGTACAGACAGAAAGCATCGGATGAGCGGAAGAAGGTTAACACCATTTCAAGTGAAGGAGGCAGTGGGCGGTTGCATTGGAAGAGGCTTATAAATATAGGCCGAACAATATCGAATGTGTTGCTCTTAGTTGTAATTGCCTTCCTAGTTGCAAATCCTTTGTTCTTGCTCAAGTCAAAGTCGGTCGTTGTGTCGGGATAGTAGAGCCCAGCAGTCAAATCGCCAGCCTTTTGGGCTGCAGTCGTACCCACGATATTGTTGAAGTGACACATAAATGGATAGAGTACAGACGACCGAAAGACGGGAAACCCTTGGATAAGAAGTTCTGCATTCTGGAAGATTGCAGATGGGAAATCTTCATTGACAGTGACAACATCGTCCGCGGTGATATCTTTATCGTCCCATGTGACAATTTTGGCTTCAATATGAAGGAATGCAGAAGGTAGGTCGAGATAATGGACATTTGAAGGAGTGTACTGAAATGTCAGGGGGTTGTTAGCGTCTGAGAGACTTAGTGTAGGATAAATTGAGATGTAGTCGCTTGTGACAACGCTACAATCGGTTATTGGAGGGACAGAGAGTTGAAGGGATTGCGGGTACACCCGTTGACTGTTTCGAATGACCTCCATCTTATTTCTTCTTGGTTTTCGGTTTTCCTTTCCCTTTAACTGACTTCTTTGTTTGCTTCTGGTAGCCAGCTGCCAAAACTTGAGCTGGTGTCCTCTTAAACTTTTTCTTGGGAATGGTTTGTTTCCTTTTGGAGGCTCCTTTGGGTTTGGCTGCTTTCTTGGAACTGGGCTTCTTTCCTCCGGCTCCCAGCTTTATAGTCTTTTTCTTCTTCGCCTTCTTCTTAATTGACCCAGTTGGAATGGGGATTGCCTTCTCGTCGCTGTCAAGACTGATGAACCCCCCACCCACGACCACTTGATCTGACTCCAAGTCTACAGCGGACTCGCTTGGATCCAATATGCACCCCTCATCAAAGCAACGAATCTCTCGAGCTTCGTCAGTCATTATAGTTTCCCTTTAACAAAGAGAAGAAGTGCCGTCGTCGGATATAACGTCTCTCCAATAGGAACAAACTTCGGATCTGTCAATGATACTGTTATACTGTTGAATTCTTTTGGAAGGACTCGGTGAAACTGTGTGTTTGGGAACTCAAAGTATCTGTATGGATTGGTAGTCTTGTCTCCTGGTCGTGGAATCGTCCGAATAACGGGCCTGAGATTTGGTCCAATCCGAATTGGTTCAGAAATGTTTGTAGACACAAGGATTTGATTTGCGACTACTCTTCTCAGAATATCCTCTCGTTCTAATTCCTCTGGTGACGGTTTCGCTGGTTTTATCTCCTCGCTTATCCGTGGTACTTGGAATTGAAGATCTTTCGTAAAGTAATAGTTTATCGGAAGCCCTAAGCGCTTGTTGATCTCTGGTGGGAGCTGGAACTGCTGATTGTCAGGATTAGTTACAAACTTGACGCTAAAGACATGGGACTCTGGGTCGACGTCAATTGAAGCACCAACTCCTGCCGATTTTAGTGTAACGACAGCCCGCTCACAAATTTGTTCGTAGTAGTCTGTCAGGTCAACTGGGTCAAACTCGGGGGTTTCGAAATAAGATGTCTTGTAGATAGCCCTCTCAAAATTTAACTTATTAGTTAAAGGCAATTCCTTCAAGAGTTCCGCTTGAACTGCAAATGTAGAATCGTGTTCACCGAACCCAAATCGGAGTTTCCCAGTAAATCCAAGGAACCTCGAAAATATGTCAGAAATTGCGATCGTATAGTCCCTGTCGAAAATTTCTATCCTAATTTTCGGAATTTTCTTGCCTTCGTAAAGAGTGCTTATCCTACAGATGCCAGGCACATCTCCCATGTACACTAGCGCGGTCAGAAAATCGAAGACTGATGTGCCTTCCGATGGAGATACAGTGATTGAGCTCGGAATGTCAAATCGCCTTAGAGTGATTACATCCACAGCGTCTGACTCTTCTACCGGTGCTGTTGGTTGACTGGTCGAAGGTCCACTCGGGTTCTGGGTTTTTAAAGCTGGTGCTTTATATTCATCGGCGAATGAAACGGATAATAGCCCAACAAAGTAATCTCCACTCGATAAATCAATCGGCTTAGAGAAGTAATTGCTATAATGAGAACTACAGTTTCTTGGATAAAAGTCTAGACACGCATTCGAGGTTACACTGATGTAGAAAAAGTCTTCATATTCGTTCATCCTTTGGATTAGGTGAGGTCACTTTGGCTAATTCAAATGAGTACAATGTTCCTTTAATATCAACGTCATCTAGATCTTTTAAGGCATAAGTGGGTGGCTGAGTGTTTATGACTTTACTAACTCGGAATATTTCCTCACTAAAAATAGGCAAGTATCTCTTGGAAAAGACAGTTCTATCGGTTGCCAGGCGAACAAAATCTCCTACCTTGAAGGTAGGCTTGGATTGTGGCGTTCTGATGTCCTTGTCATACAGGTTGTGAAATACTTCGTCCGAATTGGCTTCGGTTATTTCATTTGCTTTGAACCCGGTAGATTTGTTTACGTTTTCATTCATAGAGTTTGCGATAGCCGGCAAATATTCCAGCCACCTCTTATTCTTAGTGTACGTGATGATACGGTAAATCTTCCCTTTTACGTATCTGACGTATATTTCGGCCAGAAAGGCTTTCTTCTTGCTATACGTATGGTAGATGGAAATTCCGTGCTTCTCAAGAACCTTACTAACCGTTTTGGACAGATAAGCGGTGTCTCTGTCACTAAAAACCCGAAAAGTGAAGTTGTTTTTATCCGAAAAGTGTTGGTCAAGTGCAAGAGCTACGGAGGACGCGTCCTTCTTCTTCAGCGCGTAGAGGAAGACTTTGCGAGAAAATGCGTTTACTACTACTAATATATAGCCGTAGTGGCTGTTGGAATGCTTAAGTGATAGAATATCGAGCGTATCGATGACGGTTATCTCGTTCAGAAATGAGACTTTAAGCTTTCGACTGTGATATTTACCCTTCGGCTTATTCGTGTGTTTTGTAAAAGTTCGAAGATCATCAAGCACCGATTTGACGAATTCGGGGTCCTTAAACTGTTTGTTGTGAGCTAAGAATGTCCTGACGCCCGAGAAGCTGCCCGGTAACTCTGGATTCAGGTACCTTTCTCTAATCTCTTCTTCACTCATATGAATCTTTTGAATGCTTGCTCGAACGTAATCCAACCAGAAGGGCCTTTACAGCTATGTTTTTTTGGTTTTAAATCTAATTTTGGGGTCACGTTTTCGGGTTGAGAATCGGCACCGACTGTCTCATTCGGCCCTTCTTCAGGTTTTGTGTCGATTTGCTTGGCCTCTTCTCTTCCAAAATCGTCTTTTGGGATTAAACCTCTACTCATTAGGTCCCGATAAACCCGATCACTGATTACTCGTAGTATTGTCACCGTGTCCATCTAGCTCCGAACAGGTCATAGTCACATCCATAAGCTCATTCTCGATCAATGTTCCCAAGACTAATCTAACAAGATGACGGGCTTGTGCGCGATTCTGTGTAATGTATTTGCGTAAGAATTCTAGGCGAAGCTTCTTGCGATTCCGTAAACCCGTGACCACCTTCTTGTATTTTAAAAGTGTCTGCCTATCTTCACGAGATGAAGGGACGTTGAATGTGTTAATAATGATTTCTGCGAGAGCTGAGAGGTTAGATGAACTTGCGGAGCGAATGAATTGTGAATATTTTGCGGGCTGGATTTTTGCAAAGTCTCTTAGGAATACATAATTTTTAACTACGTTGCAAATACACATAGCTATCGCGTGTAAAACTTCATATTTTCGCGTGGCCAGATGAAGTTTCTGTATCTTAGGTGATCCTTTGTGCTGTTTGTGAGATCGCAGACTAGAAAACCGAATGTATCTGTCTTTGAAATATCGTCCAGAGCTAACTTTAAAAGATTATTAACTCCGATTTGATACCCGAGAACCGAAATTTGTGTAATATTGCGACGATTTTTGAAAAGTATGAAAATTTTACAATTCAGAGAGCAAAGGCGTAGCTTCTGTGAGAACAGTGAATGCACAATCAAGACTGGGACAAGATTAAGGTGCGTGCTCTTATATATAAAGTAATTTTCAACATACGCTGCAAACTCGCGGTCATTTTCAATCGAAACAAGCTGGTCGTCAAATATAACCAGATGATTAAGTCCTGGGTTCTTATCTACTTCGTTATCTACAAGGAGATAATTGTCTACGAAAACGACACTATCGTCTTCCGCAAATTGGTCAAAGTTAGCTTGGTAATTCTGGTATACGTAGACTATGCGATGAACTTCTTTTGTAAATACAGTTTTCCTTCGTTTAATAAGCTCCAAGCACAGAGAACTTTTCCCCGAAGAAGCCGAGCCGTAAATGATTATACTAGAATTAAACGGTAGTCTATAGTCAAAGGTTTCGGACATTACGAACTTTGACCTAAATATCCGAAAGGGCGGGTGTCATTTCCATTCGGAAGCAAGTAACGAGACGCATTAAGCGTTGTAAAAGCTAATGATTTTCTCTCTACGAGACGTACCTGGTGTAAATTAGATTCAAGCCTTTCCTCGGTAACGTACCGCGTTCCTTCTTCATTGAGTACTGCGAGATAATGCCAGTAGTCAGTCTTCTTAAGTAGCGAGGACCTCATCCCCGAGTTTTTGTTCTCACTAATTAGGCATGAGCACACTTCTCCTGTGCACTTGCAGGGACGCAGTATCGAGTAGCATTTCGGTCTGAGGGTTATAAATGAGAGAATGTCTACATCAACTAGCCGCCAGACTCCCGGCTTGTCCCGATTATTCGTAGAATAGATTGGGAGGGACTCGTCCAACTTACTGAAGTCATATTCGTCCTTATGCTCTTGAAAATACTGTAAAAGTCGTCTCTCTGGGTCAATGACTTTTGCGTAGAAACCGTCTGTGTCTGAGTAGATGACTTCTGCCTTTGGAAATGCGAGCTGTAGTGTCCGGAAGTTCTCAAACATTCGAAGTTTACTGTTTGCGTAAACACAAGCTGCTGCTAGGAGACATCCAGTGTGAGAGACAGTCTGCCTCTTCATCTGAAACAGAATCACGTCTTCTGATATGGGATAAAAAGAATCGAATGATCCTTTCTTGCTTAAGGCAACAGACTTCTTTGGCGATAAGCTGAGATTAAAATTAAACATTTTCTGTGTGTGAGACGCCAGCTTCCCAAGTAATGAGTTGGCCATTAGTTTTAAAAATGTGTTTAATAGCACATCGCACCTGCGTGCTGCTTCTTGGCGAAGTCCAAGTACCTTCTCCATGTAGTCTTTGATAAACTCGGTTTCAGTGAATTCAACAATCTCCTTGATCTCGCAAATTTCTATTCCTCGCGACAGCCAATAGCTCAAGGTCCTGGAATGTACAGTCACTTCCTTCTCCGTGAGGTCCATGATAAGCATTTCTCTAGTCGAGTCAGACAATGAGTTGTTGAGTCCTTTATGCATCGTTTGTTGATTCTCACTTAATTCATGTAGACTTACGCGCCTCTTGCCGTATACTAGAGGGAGTGAGGACTGTTCCTCGTGAAATTGTGATGGAACACGAACACGGACTCTGAGAAAGTATGCCTTGTCATCTCTGCTCAAGTTCCATAGTTCAAAGGTCTGCACCTCCTTATCTGTCAGAAATCTCATGTCACAATTTCCTAGCTTTTTTAAACATTCACTACCATAGCAAGCTGAGATGTCCAGGTTTATTATATGTGTCCTCTCAGATGAAACTCCATTAAAGTTCCCGCATAATTCCGAATTGCTGTCAGTCTTCCGGATGTTTGAAGTCAATAAACCTCCATGTACAGCAGATGCAATAAACTGGAGCATTCTGGGCTCTTGAATATTCTCCCATGTGTTCTTTCCCAAAGATGAGACAAAAGCGTCAAAGTTGTAAGAATGAATAGTCGGTGAATGGAACGGAAAAAGATTAAAATGCTTTTGTAAGAAGTTGCTAAGGTTTATCGCAATGTCGGCCATTAACAGGACCTTAGTGGTAGAATAGTACTCTAGAAATGTCCGAAAATCCTTACCGGGCGTATTTCTAAACGAGCGAATACAATCGTTATATTCCTTTTCGGTCACATCCTCTCCGGTATGAATGTCTCTGAATAAATGTTTCTGTGGCAACTCTGTAGCTTGCAAGCACGATGGGTCTTCCATCCATTTGTACGGGAGTGAATGAATGTTGTAAAACTCACTGAGGTGTTTGTTTTGTTCGCACATTTTTGTGAAAAGTGGAAATGCCTCCTGTCTTTTAGGATAACCCGACAGCTGCCACTCACATAACTCCCGCAGTTCGAAGTCCATAAATAGCTTCAGGTCAATAAAGCGCACTCCATTCACTGTAATGGAGATTATGTTTTCGGGGCTCTTGCAGACCAGGCGGATCCGATTGGCGTATTTTAACTTTAAACTCTTTACAATGAAATGATGTTCCACTTTATTGGACCCAAATCCAATACAACACATAACTTTTTGCTGTAGCTTTGTGTTACAGATGGAACAGATAATTCTATTTGCCATAAATGAATTTGAATTAGTTATTTGGTCTATTGGGACTACATGACTGTGATTCCTTACAGGCTTAGAAAGTGTATAATCATCTAGGCAGATTGGACAATACTTAGATGTTGCCAGCTCCCTTTTAAGCTCCTTTGTAACAACGAGTGGTTGTGAATTCTCTCTAACCTCACGCGAGCATGACTCGTGAAGTGAGATAATACGCTGAATGAATGTTTCCATCACATCTTCTCCATCATAATATTCTTGAAACTCGACTTGTCGAGTCGGTCCCACTAGAACAATACTAAAGCTGGCAATGTCGATGTTCGCCACTTGTTTAGTGTAGGTCAACCTACTATTTGACTGTATGCCAGTTGGTTGGATGGGCGTACAGTAGGTGTTGATCTTGTAAAACAACAGATATGCTATTGGCATCCTCATATACTCCTTACGGAATGTATAAAACTTGTTTGCTGGGAATGAGAAACGCCTGTTCCCTAGCACACCACACACCTCCCTATGACGCTCAATGGAAATTGTGATTGGCTTTAGACACAGCCGGCAGATATGCTTAATATTGGAGCATGATGTACCTATCACTCGCTTTAAGTCACGTATACATACGTAGTGGGACTCGCCGGTTGAGGGGTTTTTGAGTAACAATAGATCTATATGCTTTTTACATACTTGACTAACAGGTCTGACTATGCTAAACGTCCCCGTCTTGCAATTAAATTGTATTACAAGTACAGAATGTCCAGATTCTCGCTCAAATTCATCCAAGTCCTCTAGCGTATGGACAGGACTCCATCGCGACTTATCCTGATATGCCTGCACCAGTTCCCGAAATCTTTTAGGATTTTCGATAAATCTTTTCACCTTTCTTTTCATTGGTTGAGTTAGTTCACGATAGCTGCGTGCATGTGGGAAAAAATGACGAATAATCTTTGAATGATATAAACTGGCAAACACTGAATATTCAAAGCACTCATCGTTCTTGGTCCTTATGTTGTAACAATACTTCTGATACTTTCTGAATTCAATTGGGTACGGGACATAGCTGCGAGGCTTAAATGCAAGATACTTTGTCACGCGTAGTTCACATCTTACTACTGATTGGAGAATGTAGCCAGATCCGTCGACGTTATGAGTATACTCTATTGCTGCGGACAAATACTTATTTGCGTTTTGTATGTTTGTTGGAATTAAAGAAGGATGAGAATATACCATCGCTGGTGTATAGAATGTCCGATTTCTTTTAATATTCTTTTCGGGATTATACAAAATAGTATCAAAGTAGATCGAACATTTTAAATTACTGTACACGCTAAGTAGATATTTGAGCAAAACAATAGCATCATTATGTATAATTTCTGTAGCAATATCAAAAGTATCTACATGACTACGGTAAAAGTGTTCGAGAATTAATAGGTTTCCCAAGTGATGGCTTGATTTGAGCTTTAATGTGTTAGTATTTAACTTTGTGGTGTCTAATTCTACATTCTCACGCACACCGTGTCCTACAGGCTCTTCTACGCTAGAACATTTATGTTTAATTACCCTAGCAAAGAACTTTCCACAAGATTTGCATCTATGGGAAAACGAGTGTATTTGCCACTCTGAAAATCTCTTAAACTCTAAACCACAGGTTTTAAACTTACATAAAAATATCCTTTTGAAACCGTTTTTGCTTTTTAAACATTTAAATTTAATAATAGGAGAGATTTTACATAACTTGCGGTCCATGTTTACGCTGGGACTACTCGATGGATACTGAGTTCAGTGGGCTGAGTTGTGGTTGTAGTAATCCCATTGAAGTGGGTCACTGTATGGCGTAAGATTAGATCTCCGCAGTTTCTACATCGGACTTCCATCTGCTGTGTCCATCCATCGTCGTTCTTACGATATGTGACATGATGAATGGTCTCCCGGGTGAACATCCGGCATCTCGAACACTCGAAATATGACGTCGGAGTAAACACGTCCTGGATCCCTTCTTGAATAAGCCGAGCAGTTGTTGCGTCGACGTAGCTGCGGTACTCCACATCATTGGGATCGATCATGATTAGACAACTGTAATAAAATCTTTATTAGATTATTACATTAGTATTCCATTCCACTCATGTCATGATTAATTACTTACATGTGTACCGGGTAAGGTATAAACCACTGCCAGCCTAGGACTTTCAACAAGGGTCTCTGCGAATGCACACACTGGTTCACTTGTACCAACACTCACACACCAACTAAATATTAATGCACCACAACTACGGCAATCAATTTTCATGTGTATAGCGCTGCCTTCCTCTCGCTTAATATATCTACAAAAGTGGGCTGTCTCTACAGTATATTGAACGCACCATTTACATTTAAAACAAATGGCAGGTAGCTGTTGACCTGTAAGTCCGTGTTCTTCGAGAGAATTTAATAGATCCCCCATAATCGGAGTAATAGCATATGCCATTATTAAGATTTTACTGGAGTTAATTAGTCAATAAGTTAAGCACTCACTATTATATTATAGGGGTAGTATAAATCACTGCTTCCCTATGTCCATTTGGATAGATTATTAATACATAAGTAAATAGAGGTGATCCACAGTACCTACACGATATGTCAATACTCAACTCACCACAGTCCTCCTTCTCAATAAAGTCGCACATTTGAATATTCTCTTGGCTAATATTATTGCATGTAACACACCTATAGTACGTAGAAGGCAGACACGCAACTTTATAGCATGTGTCTAGCCAGTACACTGAAAGTTCACTTTCATTGCTATTAATCATTGTAGTATTACTGTGAGGATGAGGATTCACTATCATAGTCTGTTGTATCACTTGAGGACGTGTCCATATTCCTACACACAACAGCTCTCGTGAATGATATAGGGATGGGAAGGGAAGTAAACAAGTTGAATAGCTCTAATGAGTCTATACGTGCAGACAATTCTCTGTCAGTGTTAAAATGAGTGAGCTTAATTACGTGAGGATGAACCAATTCAATTCGCTTGCACTTGAGGGGAGAGATACATATTTGGTGTTCCCGTAACATCATATATGTGTAGATTAGGTCGCAACAACAATGCCTCCGGCTGCACAGAACTCTTTCCATCGACAACATTCTCGCTGGAGCAGTTTTCTAATCAAGAGTGCGTTGTGGCCAATAATAATGTAGAATTGTTCCTTTAACTGCGCTCGGCTATTTGAGATATCTGGAGGAGATAAAACCAGAAATTGATGGGAGTCGTCAAATAAACCAAACTCGCTCTCTAGCTCGAGGCGTAGGACATATAGGCGTGCAATAAGTGTAAAAAAGGCTTTATGTGGTTCGGTCGGAGTCTCAAGTGGCATGTTCAACTCATAAACCTCCGGATCTAGCACAAGGTCGTATAACATATCCAATGTACGGTACAGGTCAAGTAACTGGAGCACTATGAAATAGTGTACTCGGTGTCCGATAAACTTGAGAAGCGAGAGGTCAACCCCGAATAATGAGTCTCGGACAAAAATTCTTGTAAATCTATATGTCTCAAATAATGTAAGTATTCTCGTTTGATGCAACCGAATGAGAAGCCTTTGCTCTGGAGATAAATTACTCATTGTAAATAATATTCTTAACGCCTAGCCGAGTAGCTTCTGCTTGCTCAGAGTCTAAACCATTAAAGAAAGACTTGGAATGAAATCGAGAGGAGCTAATATCCGTGTCTACGATTAATATCCCTTTTAAAGACTTTGCTCGTGAGAGTTGAGAATATGTCTGTCCTTCGTAAATTTCGCGTTTCTCTAAATATATCTTAAGGAGCTCGCAAGTATATCCCTGGTACTTATATATTGTTGAGCTATAGTAAAGTGCTAATGGGAACTGAGAGACAGACACCCATTTATTTCTAACAAATAATCTATCTCTAAAACGAAAAATGGGGACACAGTTATTCTCTACACCTTCACAGTGTTGTCCTTCGAACTCTACAAATAATACTAAAGGATAAAGTTTACCTTTCCGTCTCTCTAATAGAGCTCCTCTAAATATTCCCGAACTTCCATTAACAAGTCCGATCCTAACACTTAAATTAACTGTAAGGGTCACTGGAACGCCGACTGCAAGTCTTAAGGTACAATCTTCTACAACTTCTCTCGGTGCTTTCGTATCCGGGACAATAGTAAGAACGTTTCTACTATAATCTAACAATTTCACTAAATTATATTTACGAACTGTTTTATTTCTGGGACAGACTAACAATGAATCGTCAAATCTCTCAAGCTCCTCGTCTGGAAGATTGGAAACTAAACGACTTCTTAAAAGTTCAAGATCACTTGCACTCACGCGTTTACTCCGAATGTTTCTTAAAAGACCCAGAAACTCTTGGTCTTCTGCCTGACGCTGAGATGCTTCCAGGTAAAACACAGTCTGATTGTTTCTAAATAGTCTAAAACCCCGTTGTGCGAACTTTGCTTCTGGGGTCGTACCTTTGACCTCTCGCAAAAGGTTATTTCCTAGCGAACGAATTTGGAATGGGTCACCGACAAAGACGACTGCCACATTAGCAAATGGCTCGTCCACGTTCTTCACTGTCCGAAGGACAAAGTCGATGTAAGCAATACACGAGGCTGAGAGCTGTGTATATTCGTCTATGAATAAAAACTCTGCTCTGGCTAGTCGGTGTCTCTCAAACCCCTCAGGAATGTAACCGTTTCTAAACAAAGTATACCAGGAGTGGTGTGAATGTTTTCGGTTAAGTCCTAAAACCGAATGTAGAGTCCGATAACCGAAACTGTGTGCGAGAGATCCACAGACAGTTGCAAATAGTGCGGGCACTTGATTGCAATGGAGAATGTGACGAATCTGCTTAAGGACTGACGACTTTCCACTTCCTCCTTCGCCTGTTATGAGTACAGTTCCGACAGCTCCTATCCCTCCGAGGCTATTGGAGACAAGTTGTTCGAAATGAAGAAGTATCTTCTTCTGGACAGGTGACCACTTGATACCGAGCACGGGCCAAGGTGGTGATTCGGGGATTTCCTTCTTTAAGTGGGCTTTTAAGAGTCTCCGATATTCTGTGACCGATTTCTCGAACGGGCTGGATGCTGCTGTCCACTCTGCTTCTTCAAACTTTATGTCTGCAATAGACATTCTGTGTCTAACTCTGACAGAGCACTGAGTCTCGCCTTTTATACTCTCTCAGTTAGGCCCTGAACGGGTGTACGGGATCGAAAATAGGACAAGTTCATGTTAAAATGTGTGAGGTCAAGCTGGCAAATAGGGAAGAAACTAGATAAAGTTCATGTGAAAATGTGTGAATGATGTAAGATGTCCAGGAAGTAGAGTGCACCTGCACGATCGCACATATGGCAAATAGGAGAGAAGGCAGAGAAAGTAGACCAAGTTCATGTTAAAATGTGTGAATTTTGAAGAAACTTCTAAAGTAGAGTGCACCTGCACCAAAGTCCAGATGGCAAGCGGGAGATGTGGGAATAAAATTAGATCAAGTTCATGTTAAAATAAGTGAGTGATGTAAGATGTCCAGAAAGTAGGGTGCACCTGCATCAAACGCCATATGGCAAACGGGAGATAAGGAACATAATGTAGGTCGAGTTCATGTTAAAATGTGTGAACTTTAAGAAATGTCCAGAAATAGAATGCACCTGCGATGATGAGGTCAATTCACATCTTTTTATATAGTAACTTATGCTAAGGAAATGAGTATAAAAGGACCACTTGCATTTTACTAAGTCACTCTATCTTGAGATTCACTACTCTCTTGTTCTTGGAACCTCAACTCTCTCTGGATCTCAAGTACTCGGTCTTCCTGTCACAATCTCCAAGTCAAAGTATTTACCTCACCCGCTGACTTAGACATGGCTCCACCAGCATCATTCATTAGGAAGCGAACCCGGATTGAGGAAGATTCGGATGAAGATATTGTCTACACTTCTCCTGACCGAGAAGAGGATTTCTACCGAGGAGAGAGTGCTTTCAAAGTTGGAAACTTTCGTGTTCGGTTGCTGTTCAACACTTACAAATGTGCCTGGATTGTTTATTTCAAAAAGAAGCTAATGTACAACGACAATGGGGCTACAAAGGAGAGCCACTTTTCATTTCCAATTAGCGACGCTGCATTCGTATCAAGAGCCATTCGAGAGATTGTTCAGGCACTCTGTCTAATTTCAGTTGGACCTCCCTCTGAACGTGCTAAATATTCGGATGAACCCGAAAGCTACAAGGAACCGACTTTTTGGTCGAAATCATTCGCAAAAAAATCTCCCAGCGGAGCTATCATCTTGAGAGGATTTTGTGACCCTGCAGGAGCTCTTAGTGTTCGTGTTTTATGCCCAAGAGTTTCGTCTCAGTGTCCACAGTGGCTTGGATCTAGTGGAACCCTCCCTTTGCTAAATGCTTTGGAACTCGCAGATCTTCTTCTCGGATTTCAGAAATTTGCAGAAATATCGGACGCAGACCATCTCCGAAAACTCAGTGAAGCTACATGCTCACAAGCAGACATGGGTGTTTTATGCAGACCAAGCCCTACTTTGGATGACATAAAGAAATTAAATTCAACTATGCCAGATATCCAGTTAACTAGAGGAGACTCCTTGCCGGAGAGATCGGCTTTCCACACAGAGGAGGAGAGGATTGCTGCTCAACTCGCAGGCGAACAGCTCACCCACTTGAGCTATGACGAGGAGGAGCTTAAACCAGATGCCAAACAAGCTGTGCACTCGGCTTTACAACAAAAGCCAAAGTGATTCTAGGATGAAATAATGGACGCACAAAGACCGACAAAAAATTGAAATTAAAAGATTCAATTTATTAAATTTTGAACGGGCAACTAATTAGTTCAATTCGATAAATACAATTAGACCATATGTTTACTTATAATAATTGGCCAAAAAAACCGCCCACCAAAAAGGTCAATAAAGCATTATTGACTACCAATTTATCGTTAATTTTCTTTGAGCATATTACTCCCGAAGTTCGATAACGAACTTATGTGGTACAATAGCTTTACCATTTCTGCTTGTCTTTCCGAAAGTTTATTTCTGGCCACACGAAGTGACTCACGTTCATTGTGGAGTTTTTCTTCCAATTCTTCAATCATCTGGCCATTCTTCTCAGCCTGTTTTTGCAGGTCCCAAACTAGATCTCGAGTTGCCACCAGTTGATCCGTCAGGATCACGATCTCCTTCTTGTGGCTGTCCAGGTCCTGAGACAACTTGACCTTGTCAGATTGAGTGGATGTCAGTTCGCATCGCTGCATCTCCACTTCATTGTTGAGAGCCTGAATCTGGAGATTAATTCTCTCGATCTCCTGAGCCCGAGCCGCTTTCTCTTGTCGAAGACCATGAAGCTCTATGATGTTGGGGTCCTCAGCGAGGACGTTGTTTATAAACTGGTTTAACATTTCACCAATTGGTCCTTCGGCTTGTCCTGGGTCCTCAGGTGACGATGGCGGGGTGATCGGTAGTGTTGCATTGTCCTCGTCTTCCATGTTGACATCGGAGGGTTGCAGGAACTCTTTCCTTGGAGACTAAACGATCAGATAGTCCATTATAACTCTGCTCCGATTATTTTTAGTACCGATAGTCTATTCTTAAAATAAATATTAAAATATAATTAAAGATTGACAAGACTTACCATTACAGGAACAATCACAATTCTGCAGTGAACAAATTGCATACGAATAGCAGCAGCTAATTTCAAGTTAAGATTATGACTCGTGAAAGCGGAATAACTGGACGGGAGGAGCTCATTCGGATTTTATAGTTTCGGTGAAGATCGAACAACGGATTTATTTAATATACTACCGTTAGTATTTGAATTGTACAGATGTTACCCGGAATAATCTTTGCATTTGCATTTCCTATATCGATAGATAACGTAGAAGCATTCACCGTCTGCTGTTTTACGGGGAGCAGTCATTAACCATCTTGCAGTCTCGTCATCTTTAACGCTGAATGCGAACCTTTGCCCTGCTCGGATCGCCCTGCAGACAAGTGTAATGAACTGCGTTCTCCCGTCATTGTAGTAATTCTATAAAAAAGAAAGTAGTCAATTGGATCTCGAGTTATTCAGTTAACTGTACAACTTACATCACAGCTGAACGATGGTCCATCCAACTTGTTCTTTCTCCACTTCCACCAAGCTGTAATAAAAAACAACATCTGCGTGAACTCTGTTAAGACACCTGACATCTGAACTCACACCTTTTGTCTGTCTGGATTCTGTTGCGAATCCGTACTCAGTACTGCGGATACACTTCTCGTCTTCTTCACACGAACAACAGCTGCATGTTGACCCAGGTAACGAAGTAACGGGCGTGTCAGTTGTGGAAGAGTATGAACGGCGAGCAGCTGCTGAGGTCATCTCTTCGATAATCGTTGTCCATGTCGGAACTGGACTCTGTGAAACTGCTTGTGGCGGCTCAGTAGATATTGTGATGGGAGGAGGGGTGGACATAATCCCAACAAAGCTCGTGGACATGTATGCATCTAGTATTACCCCCACTGCGGCGTGATGACGTTCGGCCTTATCCAAAGGAGGACTGGTGGACATTATTCCAAGGCCTGACGCGTTTGTTGTTGGAGCAGGTGACGTCTCCCGATGACTTGGGATTGTGGGATGCAGGGTAGACTCTTCCAAAATATACGACAGAGTTGTCGGGAGAATATATGATGTGGTTTGCATAGGCTTATGTGTCGTCGTCATTAATAAGACGCTTGGAGACGAGATAGCCAGAGAAAAGTTGCTGGGGGGTGGGCGCCAAGGGCTCCTGGCCTGGACTCGCCTTGAGTCGTTTCTTCGACTCTGCAGCCACTGTGGATTCTCTCGTTCTCTCGTGGGTCGGCTGAGAGGGTAAGAACTGTTCCCTTCTCTCTTTGGCTGGTGTGGGGAGGTGGCTGGTATAATAGTCGTCGTAAGAGATGACTTCGCTGTTATGGGGGACTGTGGTGACGTTGTTGGGGGCTGTGGTGGCGTAGTGGGTGCTTCTGGGGTTGCTGGGGCTTCAGTTGGCATGACGAGTTGTTCTTCCGTTATGGGAGCCACTGTTGACGTTGTCGGAGGTTGTGTCGTTATTGCTGGTGGTTTTGACGTTATTGGAGCCTCTGTTGATGTCGTGGGTGGTTCTGTTATCACTGGAGGTTCTGTAGACGTAGTGAGTTCCTCTGTCGTTGTCGGGGGCTCTGTTGTCGTTGTGGTCACCTCCGTTGTCGTCGTGAGTACCTCTGTCGTTGTAGGGAGCTCTGTTGTTGTTGGTTGAGTAGTTGCCTGCTCTGTCGTTGTCACGAGCGACTCTGTCGTTGTTGGGGGCTCTGGAGATGTCGTCTGGGCCTCTAGCGTGGGAAGCAGGGTGGGGGTGCTCTCAGTAGGCTTTGTTGGTGTAGACAGTGTCGTTGTAGTAGTCGTGGGAGTTGTCGTGACCTATAATTATAAATTAATATCAAAAGGGATTCATTTTACCTTGTGATTGATATAAAATAAGATTTACAATAATCCTTGCTCCGACTGTCTTTGGCATTTCCCGTGGAGGTGGGCGTTTAAGGACTGCTGATGACTCTTTCACGTTCTTCTGTGCTTCATCTCCTCTCACAAAAATCTTTGTGATATCCTCTACAATTAATAAAATATATTTTATATATCTGTAATATGATTAATTCTAATCTAATTCGGGAACTTACCGATTACGGTGATGTATCTTTTGCATGCTTTTAAAGTCCTGAATTTCAACTGTGCAATTTCAGCAGTGTACTCTGTAGGCTCAATGCACCTACCCTTGTCGTCGTGTCCCAGGATCCATAGGCACTGAATATTCACGCACGCATTGCAGTCCGGTGCGACCTCACACTTAGTCGCACCCACTGCGAAAATTTGCACGGATAAAAC